>CABHPQ010194247.1:0-15153 GCA_902168405.1 Peromyscus aztecus | reverse complement strand
CACACACACACACACACACACACACACACACACACACACACACACACGAATAATGAAATGTAATACATTCCTTTAAAGCTATATAGCATTTTTTAAGGGATTGAAGTCAAGCTCTCACACATCCTAAGCATGTATGTAAAACTGAGGCACCCCCCCCCCCGTTCTTCTCTCTTCATTATTACCCTAAATGAGTTCCCAAAGCACTCCAAGATTCAAAGGTCTAAAATAACCAATGCCAGTTGGAGAGATGGCTCAGCTGTTAAGAGCACTGGCTGCTCTTCCAGAGGACCCTGACTCAATTCTCAGAGCCCACATGGTGGCTCACAACCATCTGTAACTCCAGTTTCCAGGGGGTCCAACATGTTCTTCTGGCCTCTGCAGGCACCAGGCATGCACACTGTGCATAAACACTCATATACAGAAAACAAATACTAAATAGAATATTTTTAAAAAATAAAACAGGCAATGTCTATTCTTTTGACAACAACAACAACAAAGTCCCATAAAAGATGCTTATTTCAATACTAAAAATGTACCCTAATCTAGGCTCAGACAATTGTCACCCTCTACCCATTTTTTCCTTCAGAGAATAAAGGTGTGGAAAGAGTCACAGAATAAGGAAGCACACAATCATTATTACTCTGCTCCCAGGGAGCAGGTCTTCTAATCACTTTTGTAGAGACAACTCCACATTTGGAGAAAGAACTGGAGAGCATGGCTTTCTCCTAGGAGTCTACAGATACCTAATTTGGCCCATGATCACAGAGGCCTAGCCAAATCATATAAAGTTCATTGGATCCCTCCACTCAAGAGATCACTCTCGTTCGTTTTCTTTATAATGCTAACAATGTATTTCTGGAATGCTAAGATGATATACCATAGACTGATGGGCTCTAGACATTTGTTTCTCGTAGTTCTGGGAGCTGGCAAGTCAGCAGATTGGATGTCTGGTGAGGGCTACTTCTCATAGCTGCTGCTTCTCACTTCATCCACAAGTGATGGAAGGGCCAAGGAAGTTCTCTGAGACCTTTGTTTATAAAGACATTGCTAGGATTTGAATATGGTTTGTCCCCACCAAAATTTGCCTTAGACTTAATTCAGGGACCTTTGGGAAGTCATTCGGTCATGAAGGCACTGGCCCCACGGATGGACTGATGTTTAAATAAAGAGACTAGATTCTCCTAGAATAAGTTAGGTGTTACAGACCTAAATAGTTCTCATAAATATGGGCTGTTAGTGAGTCTTAGTTTGTCTAACATATGTATGACTTGTACCTACTTCCTTTTTCTGTTTCTTGCAGCGATATAACTCACCATGAGACTCTCACCAGAACCTGACAAGATAATGGAGATCTAATCATCCTCTCCATTTCTGTCTTCACCAAGTGAAAACGCATTATTAAAGATGCCATCTTGAAAATGAGGTTGGGGCCTCACCAGACACTGAACCTGCCTTTGTGTGCCTTGATCTTGGACTTGGAGCCTCTATATGTACACCAAATACATTTCTGTTCTTCATACATTCCCATGTTTATTGTTGGTGGTGATGGTGTTGTTGCTGTTATGATAGCTCAAGCAGAGTAAGACAAGGTACAAGCAGGAGCCAGGCTGAAGTCTGGTCAGGTCTCTTAGTGTATTACATGGGCAATTTCTTTGTGTTATGAGGGTGTTCACGGTCTATAGTCTTCTATTGCAGTACAGGCTTCCTACTGGGCATTCATGAGGCTGTGGGACAAGACTAAAGGATTCTTTCTCTACAACCCCAGGGGCTGACAGGTGGGCAAGGTTAACCTGCAAGGCCCTGCACCCTGTTTCCATGGCTGTTTCCAGAAAGTGGCTGGTTTGGGAATAGGAAAGGGACACTATTACTGAGGAAAAGACCTCTGAGGGAGCCTCCACTGCAGCCAAGTTTGTTATCCATGTTCCCTTAGCTGCTGGAGAGCATCAGAAAAGCTCCGGTACCAAGGATGAGTTTGCACAGGCTCTAAGACGGCTGAGTTTTATGGTGTCCCAGGTTCTGTAGTTTGCTACCTGCTCACTGCTTGATTTAAGCTACAGCCTATGGCAGAGAGGAAGGAACCAGAAAGTTGTGTTTCCTGGCTCTCCACCACCACCTACGCCAACCCACTCAGAGATCACAGACATCCCCCACCAGCTGTTTTCTTCTTTAGCTCCACGTTTGCCTCCTTGACCTGTCTTGAAGCAGACAGCAGACTTCCTGTAAGTAAGGTGGTGCCTCACTGCAGGTTAGTGAATATCCTGTTCAGTGAAATTTGTGCATATGCAAATATCCCAGCTGAAAGGTCAGCAAGTTTCGCACAATGGCTGACCTCAGGTGAAGCCAGGAGTTCTCCTGATGTATACCCAATGTCTTCGTTGGACAATTCCTTGAGCTACAAACAAAGAGAGCAGACTGGCTCCCACAGCACAGTTGACAGAAATGATATATATATATATCTAGCCAGATTTCTGTTTGCCTGTTAAGAGAGTACCACCCACAATGTAGGTATGGCCAACCTCTTTGGTAAAGAAAAGTGTTATCATCAAGACCTAGGTTAGCTTTGAAAGGCCAGGGCTGAGGTGAGCAGCTGCTCAGGGAGCTAACTTCAGCCTGTATCAAGGGAAAGGTGTGTCAAAGTCCTGCCCTCTGCTGTCCCCACTCTGGCATCCTGTCACGGTGCTCATGAAGTGGAAAAGGAAGGCTCAGCTATCTGTGACCCTCTTGGGAGCCAAGAAAGCTCTCATTTCCATAGTCTGTCTTCCTGTCAGGACAGGATAGCTGCCCGGAAACTGGTTTGAATGTCTCGGTGTAGAGACAACGAAAAAAACGTTAAAGGTTTCAAAATCTGAAGTCCTAAATGAGCCCATGAATCTAGCAAAGGCTTGGAGGTCTTACAGGTCAGAAAGAAGCTGTGCAGGGGAGAGTGAGAGACTAAGATATCAGTTCTGAATGTCTTAGTTATTGTTCTATTGTTATAAAGACACATCATGACCAAGGCAACTCTTATTAAAAAAAGCACTTAACTGGGGGCTTGCTTATGGTTTCAGAGGGTGAGTCCATTATCATCATGGTGGGAAACAGACAGGCATGGCACTAGAGCAGTAGCTGAGAGCTTTACAGCCTGATTCGCAGGTGGCAGATAGATAGATCGATAGATCGATAGATAGATTGACTGATAGATACAAGATAGATAGGTGATAGATAGATGATAGATAGATAGATAGATAGATTATAGAGATAGATAGATAGATAGATGATAGATAGATAGATAGATAGATGATAGATAGATAGATAGATAGATAGATAGATCGATCCAAGATAGATAGATGATATATGATAGATAGGGAGAGACTGCGCCTGGCATGGGCTTTTGAAACCTCAAAGCCCACTCACAATGACACACCTCCTCCAACAAAGACATGTCTTCTAATTCTGTCCAAACAGTCTAACAACTAGGGGCCAAGCATTCAAACCTCTGAGTCTGTGGGGGCCATTCTCATTCAGACCCCCACAGTAGACCTTCAGTGTTAATTCACCAGACATTCCCAAAGGCCTTGCCAAGCATTGTGCTGAGCGCTCAGATCAAGAAGCGGAGTAGACAAAACTCCCTGAGAGAGCCATTGCGATGGAGTAAAAGAAACATCCGAGGAAGAATGTCAGAGCGGGAGGGGATTGTTCTAGTCCTCTTTCTTCTACGGGGACATGTCGCTGCGGACTCCCTCCAGCCAGGCCAGGGCACTCCAGGAGCTTTCTACTAGAACCCTCTCTCCTTCTCCTCCTATTCCCTTTCGGGGTGTGTGTGTGTGTGTAAGGGGGTGCATTGCACATATGTGCTATTGTACGTACAGACCAGAGGTCAATATCAGGTATCTTCCTCAATCACTCACTACCTTATTTCATTGAAACGGGTTCTCTTATGTCATGGCTAGACTGGCTGGACAGCAAGCCCTAAGCATCTTCTTGCCTCTGCCTCCCCAGAGCTGCAATTACAGACATGCGGCACAGCTCTAAGCTTTTTTTTTTTTGCCCCCCCATGGTTCTAGTGTTCTTCTTGCGTGGCAAGCATCTTTCTTCTTGAGCCATCTCTTCAGCCTTCCCTTTCTGCCCAACTTCCCCTGCTCTCCAAAGGCTCTCCAGAGCACACTCTGGTCTTGCTAAGAGAACACAGTGTTAGATGAGTTGGCCACCTCTGTTGTCTCTATTCTAGGGAAACAAAATTTCCCAGCAGAACTGTACTACCACAGCTCCTTAGTCCTCTGTGTGAGGAGGGTTCATTCCGTTGGCTTTTTTCTTGTGAATAGATGTTTCCTAAGAAACAGAAAGTCTGGGGCTGGAGGGATGGCTCAGAGGTTAAGAACACTGACTCTTCTTCCAAAGGTCCTGAGTTCAATTCCCAGCAACCACATGGTGGCTCACAGCCATCTATAATGGGATCTGGTGCCCTCTTCTGGCTTGCAGGCAGGACATTATATACATAATAAATAACTCTAAAAAAAAAAAGAAAAAAAAGA
Source organism: Peromyscus aztecus (assembly GCA_902168405.1). Classification (NCBI taxonomy): domain Eukaryota; kingdom Metazoa; phylum Chordata; class Mammalia; order Rodentia; family Cricetidae; genus Peromyscus; species Peromyscus aztecus. The sequence continues at coordinate 10,642 of CABHPQ010194247.1, read as the reverse complement.
GTCTGTTCAACTCCTCAGCTCTAAACAAACAAGTCAAAGACAGAGAAAAGAGAGTAGGAGGGGGCAAGGGAGTGGGGAGGGCAGAGTTCTCACTTTCCTTTCTCTTTTCCTTTAAACAAAGAAGCAAACATTGAAGCAAGCAAATAAACACTCGTGCGTCTGGAAGGTTAAAGAAGGGAACCCGGAGTAGTACATCAGCTCCAGCGCTGGGTGGTGGGAACCGTTCCCGGAGAGATAAGAAGGGGAAAGACCAGGGCAATGCCCACAGCATCAAGTTCCTCCACAGTTCCTACTGGCTGTGCACCCTATCCTCATCCGCAACTCACCAGCACTTGATGGCATCATGACCCACAACGTGCTTGAGGCAGTCTGTGATGAAGACACACACACCTTCAAGAGCCTCCAGTAATGGGCACCCGATGTACTTGTGTCACAGAAAGCGAGTTGTGCTTAGAGAACTGGGTTTCAGAGATGAAGGAGGGCAGGTCCCAGATCCTGAGGCTTGTGTTGGCCTGGTTAAAGCCTCGAAGTGATGCTTAAATGTGCCTTGCTCGTTGGATAACATACAGTCTCATGGTGGCATTATGTCCCATTTTGAAGTGCTAAAAAAATCATAGGTTATTATCTAACCAGATGTTCTGGTAAAGAATAGAGAGACACCATTATCCCCTCCCTGAAGAGTTAATCCAAACAAGATAAACCAACAAACAAATAAATAAAAGAATTAATTAAAATGGGCCTGTCAATCACCTAGACAATGTCCCTCAGGAAGCTGTTTTAGAAACTTTAGAAGCCAGGTGGTGGTGGCACATGCCTTTAATTCCAGCACTTGGAAGGCAGAGGCAGGTTGATCTCTGTGAGTTCAGGGCCAACTTGGTCTACAGAGCAAGATCCAGGACAGAGAAGGCTACACAAAGAAAGCCTGTCTCGAAAAACAAAAATAAAAACAAACTAACAAACAAAAATGAAGAAGAAAAAGAAACTTTAGAAAATAGTAGAGGGGCTGGAAAGATGGCTCAAGAGTTAATTAAGAGCACTGACTTAATCTCCTCCTAACCCAGAAGATCCAGGTTTGATTCCCAGCACCCAAGTGGTGACTCTGTCTGTAATTTCATACTAGGGGATCCGTTACTCCCTTCTAGCCTCTGAAGGCACCAAGCATGTACATGGTGCGCAGACTTCCATGCAGCCAAAACACTCATACACATAATATAAAATGAAGAAAATGAGAGCAAGCTTTCCTCAAAAGCGTACAATGGCATATTTGTCTCTCTGGCCTTTGGCAAATCGCACCCGTGAGAGTTTGTCCTACATGATGCTCTCTCTGACCACTGTCTACTCTCACCCTGTGCCCTAGTTAGCTTTCTATTGCTGTGATAATCACCAAGACTAAAAGCAACTTGGGAAGGAAAGGGTTTATTTCATCTTACAACTCCCAGATCACAGCCTATCACTGACTGCTGGAAGCCAGGACTAGAATTCAAGGCAGGAACCTGGAGATAGAAACGGAAGCAGAGACCATAAAAGATGCTGCTTCCTGACTGGCTTTTCCACCGTGGTTTATTCAATCTGCATTTTTATACAACCAAGGACTGCTTTCCCAGGGTGGTACTGCCAGTGGGCTGGGCCGTCCCACATCAATCATTGATCAAGAAAATCCCAGACAGACTTGCTAACAGGCCAATGCTGTTTTTGTTGTTGTTGGTGGTGGTTTTTGTTTTGTTTTACTTTGTTTTTTTTTTCGAGACAGAGTTTCTCTGTGTAGTTTTGGGGCCTGTCCTGGATCTCACTCTGTAGACCAGGCTGACCTCAAACTCACAGAGATCCACCAGCCTCTGCCTCTCGAGTGCTGGGATTAAAGGCGTGCACCACCACCACCACCACCACCACTACCACCACCACCACCACCACCACCGCCCGGCTTGTTGTTTTTGTATTTGGGTTTGGGTTTTTTTTGTGCTTGTTTTTAAGACAGAATCTCGATATGTAGCCTGGAGCTTGCTATGTAGACCAGGCTGGCCTTGAAGTTGTAGAGATGTGTTTGCCTCAGCCTCCCGAGTACTGGAATTACAGGCATCCTCCACCATGCCAGACCCACAAGGCCAATCTTACAGAAGTATTTTCTCAGTTGAGGTTCCCTCTTTTCAGGTGACTCTAGCTTGTGTCAAGTTGACGTAAAACTGGCTAGAATACCCAGTGAAAATCCTTCAAGGGTTTCCTTGGCTGGTATCCACTCTTACCCCTGAGACTCTGCTGCTTCGCTCTGTAATAAACCCTGACTTCTATACTCTACTGTGTACATCGTGTCTGAATTCTTCTGATGGCGATCACAAGGATGTGGTTGACAAGGGCAAGCCAGAGCAAGTGCCTGATCATGTTAAAGGGGTCTTACTGTGTTGTACAGGCCAGTCTCAAATGCTTGGGCTCGGTGATCTTCCCAAGGGACTGAAACTGCAGAGGACTCCAGGCTTGGGTTACCAAGCCCAGCTTCTTCATTTTAAATAAATAAATATCACTGCGGTACTTTGGCTTTCTAACCAATGAGACTGGCAAGGAGGCATGATGGTGAGTAGAGGCTTGTTATTTCAAAAGTCGCCTTCCCAGAACTCCAAAGGCTCCCAGCCAGTGTGTTCGGTTTTCTCACAGCTTTGTCCTAACTTAGCACGGTGAAGGACAGGTGGCTAGCTAGGCAGACACGGGCCAGGGAAATTTCCATTGGGTTTGGTGTCTGATCAGAGATTTTTTTTTTGGAGGCTCATCAAAGATTCCAGTGAAAAACTGGGGGGCAAGAGGGGCATGTAAGACCTCTCACCTTCTTAGAGCCTTCTGCTTTGATCCTTGTAGTACATGAAATAGAAAATTAAGAGTGCCAATAGCCTTTTTACCCTTTCTAAAGTTGAGCCCATTGGAAGGCAGAAAGGACAAAAAAGGCCTAGTTTCTTTTCCTGTAATGATTTCTACGTTTGAGTTGGAGGAATGTACTGAGATGCTGGAAGGGAAGTGCAGGGTGAGGTGGGGGAAGGGGAGTTATTTATTGTATTTGACTAAAGGGCAAGAGCGAATGATCAATATGACCGTGCTGCAGCTCATACCTCACAATGCCTGGAAGCATCCTTCTTCAGATTCTGCTCTTGATCGGTCAGATGTTCAGTACTGGAGCTCCTAAATGCACAAAGCTTTCAGTTTGTTATTTTTATAACTCAACAAAATACAACCTCCCTTTCTTTCCCACTGTTCTAGATAAAATTTTGAAACTAATTGTTAGTGTTTCTCTTGAGTACTGTTGGTTTTGGAGAATTAATTGTCTCTTAGATATCTTTTCCTCTGCAGAGGATGTAATTGCTATTCTAAATAGAAACCTAAAGAAAGATCATTTGCATTTATTTGCCATTGCAAGCCTTTGGGGCACTATGTCCAATTTAAGCCACATACACATAATTCTTACCTCTTCCTCTCTCCCATTCCTCTGTATATCGAGATACATAGCTTTTGTTTAGTATCATGTGCTAACTCATTCGGGTACTGGCCCTCCTACATACAGGAAGATTTCACAAATTAACACACTCACAGACAGTTTTCACATTTGCCGGTTTTTCCTCTGAAGTCAATCCCTCCCCGCCATGATGGGGTCTTGTGATGCAGCACGGGCTGTTGTTAAACTTGTGAGCCTCCTTCCTCTGTCCGCAGAGGGCTGGGATTACAGATGAATCCCACCTCGCCTATCTGAGTCCTTTCTTTCCGACTTCTTTTTGAACGTCCTTTCCTGGCCTCTTTTTGTTGTTGTTCATTAAAGGAATCCATTGTAAACGCTTGGGCCAGATCAGTCTTCCTGAAGCACAGTTTTGATATTGTGTCTCCTTTACTTCAAAGTCTACTAGAGTTCGAGGCCAGCATTAGCAACCTAATTAGAATCTGTCTCAAAATAAAAAGTAAAAGGAGTGTTGGGGGTTTAGCGTAGTGATGGAATCCTTTTGGGGTCCTAGGTTCAATTCTAAGTACTTAATTAAAATAACTTAAAAACTTACCTGTTTCCTCAGTGTTTAAGTAAGTTCCACTGAGCCTAGTGAGCCAACAAGTGCATTTGGCTTTTTTGTTGTTGCTGCTGTTTTTCTGGATTTTGAAAATATTCATGTTTTCATTCACTTTGTGTGTGTGTGTGTGTGTGTGTGTGTGTGTGTGTGTGTGTGTGTATGTATGTGTGCACACATGTGGAGATCAGAGGACAACTTTTGAGAGTTGGTTCTCTAATTTTACCATGAGGCTTCCAGGGATCAAACTTGGGTTGTTACGTTTGGCCACAGGCATCTTTATGCCATAAGCCATCTCACTGGCCCTGTTTTCCTGGTCTGTGAGACTGGCTACCTTTATACAGTACAAGGTGACCTGGTACTCACTATGTAGTCCAAGCAGGCTTCAAACTTATGATTCTCATGCCTCAGCCTCATAAGTGGGGTGCTAGGGTCACAGCCATTTGACTAGCCTCAGCTACATTTGGATCCTAACACACTCACTTATTCTTGTTAGATTTCAGCTATTATGACCAAATATCTTGGATAAATGTGGTGGTTTAATAAAAATGGCCCCCACAGGCTCATATATTTGAATGCTCAGTCACCAGTGAGTAGAATAGTTTAGAAGATTAGAAGGATTAGGAGGCACGGTCTTGTAGAACTAAGTATGGCCTTGTTGGAGGAGGTATGTCACTGGAAGTGGACTTTGAGGTTTCAAAAGCCCACTCCAGGCCCAGTCTCTCCCCCCCACCTTCCTGCCTGCTGCCTGTGGATCAGAATATAAAGCTCTCATCTTATTCTCCAGCACCATGCCTGCCTGGCTGCTACCATGTTCCCCGTCATGATGATGATGGACTAACCCTCTGAAACTGTAAGCAAGCCCCCAATCAAATGCTTTCTTTGCTAAGAGTTGCCTGGGTCATGGTATCTGCTCATAGCCATGGAACAATGACTGAAATGGTAACTTAAAAAGGAGGAAGTGTTTATTTTCACTCACGATTTCAGTCCCTGGTTATTTGACCTGATGCTTTGGGGGCCTGTAGTGAGGTAACATCATGGTGGATATGCCTGGCCTCAACCTTCATCAGGGAAGCTTTTTCTTGCACTAGATGGGAGTTAACACAGAGACCCACAATTGGACAGTGTGCTGAGAGTGAGAGACTTTGGCTCACTCAGTTCTAAATGGGATGTCTTCATCAAACCCCTTCCCTCAAGGCTCACGGATCTGTTCAGAAAAGAAAGCTTAAAGACAGTAAGAGCCAGAGGTAGCAGATCAATCCAAGGAAACTTTTCTAGGCACAACTGAATTGACACACATATGGATTCACAGAGACTGTGACAGCATGCACTAGATCTGCACAAGTGTAAGCCAGACAAAACTGCAGTATGGAGAAGAGGAAGTGAACACAAAGACCCACTCCTAGACAAGATGTGAGCTGCAATTGTCACCTCTTGGGAGAGGAGCATCAGGTTTTTTTTTCCCCCAATGGAAAGACACTGGCTATATCAACCACACTCTAAAGTAGGCCTCTTGAGTAGTTGGCCAGTACAAAATGGACTCCATGTTTTTTTATGTGCTCTTTGCTTTGTTTTGGTCTTTGGTTTCTCTCTCTCTTTCCCTTGAGAGAAAAAAAAAACCCACATAGTGAGGTGGGTAGGGAGGAGGCAAAATCTGGGAGGAGTAGGGGAGAGAAAAGAATATGAACAGACACAATCTATTTTAAGAATGGGGATAACTTCTCGGGGACTGGAAGAGATTGTTAAAATTAATCTTGCCAAACATCAATGAATCACAGAATATTGGTAGGCCGACAGTTCTGCCAAACTTGATTTGAAAATTTGGATCATTAGTATTGCCTGGCTCCTGGATTTTCCTATTCTTTAACAATACTAACCCACAGGAATCTAGAAATAAATGATGGGACTTTACGAGCAAAGAAGGGCAGCCAGGCTCTTTTAGAAGGCACACTGACTCTTTTGAGGGACCATTGGACATTTAGAAACATGCCTTAAAGATGAAGCAAATATGTCTGTTGGTTTTCCATACAGATGCAGCCAAATGGTATTGCTTGTGAGTGTGTTAATTTATTTAGCCCACCAGACTTCTAATAGACAAGGTCTAAGTCAAGGAAGTGTTTGAATCAATTCTGTTTTAACTTTGTGGTGGGCATGGGAGGCAGCTTGAATTTGGTGAATTGTTTAGAAGTGCAACAGAGTGATTTATCAAACTTTTGGCATTCCTTGAGTACCTCTTCAACCACAGTACCACCACCACCATTTATTTAATATTTGCTACATTTCAGGGTTTTTTTCCTCAATATTTTACATCTATTGATACCTTGTTGATTAGTCAAACTCTTCTGTGAGCTGGATATTATGTCTAACTTCATTTGAAGGTTACAAAACTAAGGTACAGAAGGGTTAAATAAACTGCCTGGAGTTACACAGTATATAAGCAGAGAAGTTAAAAATAGTAACGGACGTTGCCTGCCTTTGTGTTCTGAAGCAGATGATATTTATGACTAAGCCACCCCACAGAGAATGAACTTACTTTAGTGGGCAAGTCTGCATGTGTGGATTATTGCCTAATCTCCCCTAGTACCTGGAGCGTAGACTGTCTAATCTCCAAGCTTATGTGGCCTTTATGAGAGTGTTAAGGACTGATGATAGATTTCCTGGGTGCCTAAAACAAAGGTGTGGTTTGAAATGTTTTGCAATATAGGATGTTGTTTAATGAACAAAAAGATATATGTTGTTTGAGGGAAGTATTGGTTTATTACGGTTTTGTATTTTGTCCTCAAGTACTTTCTTTGGGCTGGAGATATGGAAAAAAGGAAGCACTCTGTATATTTTCCAGTGTCTTAATTTTCACAGTGTTTCTGCATTCTGCTTTCCAGGTAGCCTCCCAGGAATTACTTAGCCCAGGGAAATCAGCATGGGCCCATCAATGCCCAAGGTAGAAAGCCAATAAATAATAAGCAAAGGAAGAATGTGAACAGATGTGGAACTCTCAGATCTACTATCTCACCAGGTTGTATGCATGTCTTCATTTTGAGTCAGAGCACAGGGGAGCCATCGGCAGAGCTCACCTGGACTTGGAGAGATAGATGTACATATGCATCTCACTGTTTTTCCTTCTTTCTTTTTGGCGGTGCTGGTGATTAAACCCAGGGCCTGTGCATGTCAGCCAAACACACTACCAGCTGAGCTGCATTACTTCTGAATTTTCTTAGGAACAATGTGATTGCCCTCTCTGGGCAGTTTGGAGGAGTAGAAGATAACCAAGGAAAGAGTCCTCTTCTGCTTATTGATCTCATGTCTTTATTAAGGCAGGGAGAACTATCAATTACAATTTCTCTCTGTCTTCATGGCTTCATCTTCAGGAGAGCAGATCAAGTCTGTACTAAGGACAACAGCACGATTGATTCATTGGATGAAATTTGTCCTTGTACCATTTCTAATTTGCCATAGGCTCCTAGACTACTAGAGATAGCTTACAAGTCAGATTCCTCATTCATATATGTGGAAACTGAAGGCCAGAAAAAAAAAAACAATCTAGAATCAGTGATATGGAGAATAGAGAGATGGGTCAGTGGGTAAAGTGCTTGTCCCACATACATGAAGACTTGAGTTCAATCCCCAGCACTCATGTAAAAAGCCAGCCCCAGTAGTAAAGACCTTTAATTCCTGCACTGGGGAGATGGAGATGGACCTTTGCATTCTAGCTCAACCAGCAAGCTCCATGAGTTCCTCTTTCAAACATCTAAGGAAGAATGACCAAGGAAGACACCAGACATCAACCTCTGCCTTCATATCTACATGTGCACATGTGAATGCTCACCTGCACACAAGTTTAAAAAAAAGTATCAAAAACATAGTTTCCAGTTTCACTTCTTCGAACTTTCTATTGCAAATGACTTTTTTTGTTGTTGTTGTTGGTTGGTTGGTGGGTTTTTGCTAGTTTAAACCCAGCTTCCTGGCTCTTTTTAGTGATAACTTCAAGTTGTTTCAAAAACAGAGAATATCACCAGTATTGTATCCAGTATACTCATAAAGAGTTATAGCCAATAAAGACATTAAATTAATAATTATCTCTTACTGTATAGTTTCAAACAGGACAAAATCTCGTTCTTCACCCCTCCCACTCAGCATGCCCACTAGGATGACAAAAAAAGCATACTCAACATAAACTGAATGATCATAATTAGAAATATGTATGCACATACAAAGATGGCCTATATGTCTTGTTTAGGCAGATTACACTTAGGATTTTTATCTGCACACAATAAGTTCCGTAGATCTTTAATACAAAGTAATGATGAATTGACAGAAATTTTAAACATGAAGTTACCAAATGTCTTGCTGGGCAATCTAGCATTTTAGCTTTCTGTTCAATAAAATTAAAACACATGCAAGATCAATGTATGAAATATGTGGTATTATTACTAGTATTATCATTACCATTATTATAATTTTGAGACATAGCTTCATGCATTCCAGGCTGGTCTTCAAATCAATACAATATAGAACAGTCAAGGATTCTCTTCTGATCCTTCTGCCTTTACCTCCTGAGTGCTAATATAACAGATATGCACTGTAGGCACTGTAGGACTGGTCCTATGTGGTGCTGGGGATTGAATTCAAGGTTTTTTGCACATGAAGCAATCACTCTACTAACTGAGCTATATCTCCGGTTCTACCCATTATTTTATAAAATTTAATATATGCTAATAAGAAAAAGGGAAAAATACATGCTGGGGCAGCAATCATGTTCTATTGTGTTCTGAGTGGTTATATAAGTAAAGATTCATTGAATTGTACTTCTTTACATCTTAACTGTATGTATGTAAATTATACCTCATAAAATAAAACTATCACTAATGAAAATGATGGTCATGACTCACTAAAAACAAACAGAATCTCCTTGGGTGTGCAAAAGACCTTTTAACAATTATAATTTCAGACTTTAATAGTATCTTAACTATTAGTTGATATCAATTGTAGGAGGAAACATTTCTTTCCCATGTTAATCTTTTGGTAAACTAAAACTAAGTTACTTAAAGGATTTTTTAAAAAATGTGTTGGAAACCTTTTTATTTGGTAATCATGTGGTGGTTTGAATAGATGTCTTCTATAAGTCTTGGACATTTGAACACTTGGTCCACAGTTTATGGCTGTGTGGGGAAGTTGAGAGTTGTGGCCTTGTTAGAAAAAGTATGTCACTTGGGGGCAGGTTCTGAGGTTTCAAAAGACTCACTACCTCAAGTTAACTCTCTCAGCTTCCTGTTTGTGATTCCAGATTTGAGCTCTCCACTACCGCTCCAGCAGCCTGCTGCTATAGGTGGATTTTTCTTTCCCACCCACCAACTCCAAATAACCACACGGAGACTTACTATAAATTATAAATGCTCAATTGATAGCTCAGGCTTATTACTAAGTGGCTCTTACAAGTTAAATTAACCTATTTCTATTAATCTATGTATTGCAACATGGTTTGTTGCTTTACCCATCCTCCAGTATGTTTTGTTCCCTCTGTGTCTCCTGGTGACTCCTCTCAGACTCCATCTCCTTCCTGGCATTCTGTCTGCTCTGAAAATCCTGCCTAGCTCTTGGCCAATCAGCTTTTTATTAACAATGACAGCAATACATACTTACAGTGTACAAAAATTGTTCTATAGCACATTGCCTATTACCTCTACTCTTCCATCATGGACCCTAGCCCTCTGGAACCATAAATAAATAATAAACTAAATAAAAATAAAGCCTCTCTTTTGTAGTAAACCAAATAAATAATAACCAAATACCATAATAAACCAAAATACATCCTTTCTTTTATAAGCTGCCTTGGCCATGGTGTTTTATTACAGCAATAGAAAAGTAATTTAGATAAACAGCTTCTTCGTCTTCTTCTTTTTCTCCTCCTCCTCCTCCTTCTTCTTCTGTTTTTAGATTTCCAGATTTTAAAAATGTGATTTAAAATTTAATCACATCACTTTCCCCTTTCCCTTTCTTCCTTTTGATCCATCTCATGTCCCTTTCCTTCAACTCCTTTCATGCTGCCTCCCACTTGCTCTGAAGTTAATGGCTTCCTTTCCTTTGATTATTATTTTTCCATCATCTATATGTATAAATAAATGCATAAATATATAAATAAAACTTGTTGAGTCCATTTAGTGTTGCTTGTGTGTATGATTTCAAGGCTGACCAGTTCATACTGGATAACCAGTTGTGGGGGTCACCTTCTTTCAGCAGTCATCAGTTGCCTGTAGGTCTTTGTGTAGGGGTAGGACCCCATGAGATTTCCCCTGCCATGTTAGCATGTGTTTTCATAGTTCAGGCTGTCTTGTTTAGGCAGTCATACTGTCGAGGTATCAATGAGTGTAGCTTCCTTATCATTTCTAGGAGACACAATCTCACAGCAGACTTCATGGTCCATTGGCTCTTACAATATTTCCTCCTTTTCTTCTGTGATGTTCCCTGAGCCTTGGGTGCAGGAATTATATACATGTCTCAGTTGGGGCTGGGTTCCCCACAATCAGTTGTTCTCTGCATTTTGACCAGTTGTAGTTTTCTGTAATGGTCTCCGTCTGCTACAAGAGAAGCTTCTTTAGTGAGGGATGAGAGGTACATGT
>CABHPQ010194246.1:0-15938 GCA_902168405.1 Peromyscus aztecus | reverse complement strand
ACACACACACACACACACACACACACACACACACACACACACACACATTGATGTGGGGGAAACCTATGTGCCATGGTTCATGTGGTGGTCAGAGGACAACTTTTTGGAAGTGAGTTCTTTCCTTCTACCTTTCTTGAGACAGGGTCACTCCTGTCCTGTGGGTGGACTGCATCCTCCAGACTATCTTGTCCACAGCTTCTGGGTTCAGGGTCCCAGGAAATGGGAGCTTTTGTTCTGTTGAGATTATAATAAGTTTTGAGTAAATTCTAAATTTGGGAAAGCTTTGTGGTGAGTGGGAAGCTTTGGCAAGAGCTGCAAAGTCCTATAATTTCTCCAAGTAACCCTCTCTGCAACATGAGAAAGAAAACTGTGACCAACAAGTCTGGTTCTGATTTCACATCACTCGTGGTATGGAAATGCATCCTTGTGTATGCCAAGTAAAGAGTCATGGTTACTCTCTGAGGCTTCACAGAGTTTTAAAGAAATTTCAAAGTTGGTCTCAAGTCTTGTATTAGGGTTTACCAGGCAGTATGGTGGTTGAAGTCCCAACCTGCCCCTTGCCATTATTAATTGTCTGGAACCTCATAGTAGAGGGCTACCCATAGGCCTGGGTCATCATGGACAGAGAGCAAAGCCCTGACCTAAGAAGAGAGTTGAGCAGTCTACTAGAGTTTGAGAAAGGCAAAGGTGCATAGAAAGGAGGATTCACCAATGGCATCATTATCAGAGCAGCCTCCTCACCTAGTGAAGAACACATCTCCTTGAGGATCTTGAAACAACCCCCTAAAGTCTCCATCCTCAAACATCAGTTAGAAACGGGTACACACACACACACACACACGAATAATGAAATGTAATACATTCCTTTAAAGCTATATAGCATTTTTTAAGGGATTGAAGTCAAGCTCTCACACATCCTAAGCATGTATGTAAAACTGAGGCACCCCCCCCCCCGTTCTTCTCTCTTCATTATTACCCTAAATGAGTTCCCAAAGCACTCCGAGATTCAAAGGTCTAAAATAACCAATGCCAGTTGGAGAGATGGCTCAGCTGTTAAGAGCACTGGCTGCTCTTCCAGAGGACCCTGACTCAATTCTCAGAGCCCACATGGTGGCTCACAACCATCTGTAACTCCAGTTTCCAGGGGGTCCAACATGTTCTTCTGGCCTCTGCAGGCACCAGGCATGCACACTGTGCATAAACACTCATATACAGAAAACAAATACTAAATAGAATATTTTTAAAAAATAAAACAGGCAATGTCTATTCTTTTGACAACAACAACAACAAAGTCCCATAAAAGATGCTTATTTCAATACTAAAAATGTACCCTAATCTAGGCTCAGACAATTGTCACCCTCTACCCATTTTTTCCTTCAGAGAATAAAGGTGTGGAAAGAGTCACAGAATAAGGAAGCACACAATCATTATTACTCTGCTCCCAGGGAGCAGGTCTTCTAATCACTTTTGTAGAGACAACTCCACATTTGGAGAAAGAACTGGAGAGCATGGCTTTCTCCTAGGAGTCTACAGATACCTAATTTGGCCCATGATCACAGAGGCCTAGCCAAATCATATAAAGTTCATTGGATCCCTCCACTCAAGAGATCACTCTCGTTCGTTTTCTTTATAATGCTAACAATGTATTTCTGGAATGCTAAGATGATATACCATAGACTGATGGGCTCTAGACATTTGTTTCTCGTAGTTCTGGGAGCTGGCAAGTCAGCAGATTGGATGTCTGGTGAGGGCTACTTCTCATAGCTGCTGCTTCTCACTTCATCCACAAGTGATGGAAGGGCCAAGGAAGTTCTCTGAGACCTTTGTTTATAAAGACATTGCTAGGATTTGAATATGGTTTGTCCCCACCAAAATTTGCCTTAGACTTAATTCAGGGACCTTTGGGAAGTCATTCGGTCATGAAGGCACTGGCCCCACGGATGGACTGATGTTTAAATAAAGAGACTAGATTCTCCTAGAATAAGTTAGGTGTTACAGACCTAAATAGTTCTCATAAATATGGGCTGTTAGTGAGTCTTAGTTTGTCTAACATATGTATGACTTGTACCTACTTCCTTTTTCTGTTTCTTGCAGCGATATAACTCACCATGAGACTCTCACCAGAACCTGACAAGATAATGGAGATCTAATCATCCTCTCCATTTCTGTCTTCACCAAGTGAAAACGCATTATTAAAGATGCCATCTTGAAAATGAGGTTGGGGCCTCACCAGACACTGAACCTGCCTTTGTGTGCCTTGATCTTGGACTTGGAGCCTCTATATGTACACCAAATACATTTCTGTTCTTCATACATTCCCATGTTTATTGTTGGTGGTGATGGTGTTGTTGCTGTTATGATAGCTCAAGCAGAGTAAGACAAGGTACAAGCAGGAGCCAGGCTGAAGTCTGGTCAGGTCTCTTAGTGTATTACATGGGCAATTTCTTTGTGTTATGAGGGTGTTCACGGTCTATAGTCTTCTATTGCAGTACAGGCTTCCTACTGGGCATTCATGAGGCTGTGGGACAAGACTAAAGGATTCTTTCTCTACAACCCCAGGGGCTGACAGGTGGGCAAGGTTAACCTGCAAGGCCCTGCACCCTGTTTCCATGGCTGTTTCCAGAAAGTGGCTGGTTTGGGAATAGGAAAGGGACACTATTACTGAGGAAAAGACCTCTGAGGGAGCCTCCACTGCAGCCAAGTTTGTTATCCATGTTCCCTTAGCTGCTGGAGAGCATCAGAAAAGCTCCGGTACCAAGGATGAGTTTGCACAGGCTCTAAGACGGCTGAGTTTTATGGTGTCCCAGGTTCTGTAGTTTGCTACCTGCTCACTGCTTGATTTAAGCTACAGCCTATGGCAGAGAGGAAGGAACCAGAAAGTTGTGTTTCCTGGCTCTCCACCACCACCTACGCCAACCCACTCAGAGATCACAGACATCCCCCACCAGCTGTTTTCTTCTTTAGCTCCACGTTTGCCTCCTTGACCTGTCTTGAAGCAGACAGCAGACTTCCTGTAAGTAAGGTGGTGCCTCACTGCAGGTTAGTGAATATCCTGTTCAGTGAAATTTGTGCATATGCAAATATCCCAGCTGAAAGGTCAGCAAGTTTCGCACAATGGCTGACCTCAGGTGAAGCCAGGAGTTCTCCTGATGTATACCCAATGTCTTCGTTGGACAATTCCTTGAGCTACAAACAAAGAGAGCAGACTGGCTCCCACAGCACAGTTGACAGAAATGATATATATATATATATATAGCCAGATTTCTGTTTGCCTGTTAAGAGAGTACCACCCACAATGTAGGTATGGCCAACCTCTTTGGTAAAGAAAAGTGTTATCATCAAGACCTAGGTTAGCTTTGAAAGGCCAGGGCTGAGGTGAGCAGCTGCTCAGGGAGCTAACTTCAGCCTGTATCAAGGGAAAGGTGTGTCAAAGTCCTGCCCTCTGCTGTCCCCACTCTGGCATCCTGTCACGGTGCTCATGAAGTGGAAAAGGAAGGCTCAGCTATCTGTGACCCTCTTGGGAGCCAAGAAAGCTCTCATTTCCATAGTCTGTCTTCCTGTCAGGACAGGATAGCTGCCCGGAAACTGGTTTGAATGTCTCGGTGTAGAGACAACGAAAAAAACGTTAAAGGTTTCAAAATCTGAAGTCCTAAATGAGCCCATGAATCTAGCAAAGGCTTGGAGGTCTTACAGGTCAGAAAGAAGCTGTGCAGGGGAGAGTGAGAGACTAAGATATCAGTTCTGAATGTCTTAGTTATTGTTCTATTGTTATAAAGACACATCATGACCAAGGCAACTCTTATTAAAAAAAGCACTTAACTGGGGGCTTGCTTATGGTTTCAGAGGGTGAGTCCATTATCATCATGGTGGGAAACAGACAGGCATGGCACTAGAGCAGTAGCTGAGAGCTTTACAGCCTGATTCGCAGGTGGCAGATAGATAGATCGATAGATCGATAGATAGATTGACTGATAGATACAAGATAGATAGGTGATAGATAGATGATAGATAGATAGATAGATAGATTATAGAGATAGATAGATAGATGATAGATAGATAGATAGATAGATAGATGATAGATAGATAGATAGATAGATAGATCCAAGATAGATAGATGATATATGATAGATAGGGAGAGACTGCGCCTGGCATGGGCTTTTGAAACCTCAAAGCCCACTCACAATGACACACCTCCTCCAACAAAGACATGTCTTCTAATTCTGTCCAAACAGTCTAACAACTAGGGGCCAAGCATTCAAACCTCTGAGTCTGTGGGGGCCATTCTCATTCAGACCCCCACAGTAGACCTTCAGTGTTAATTCACCAGACATTCCCAAAGGCCTTGCCAAGCATTGTGCTGAGCGCTCAGATCAAGAAGCGGAGTAGACAAAACTCCCTGAGAGAGCCATTGCGATGGAGTAAAAGAAACATCTGAGGAAGAATGTCAGAGCAGGAGGGGATTGTTCTAGTCCTCTTTCTTCTACGGGGACATGTCGCTGCGGACTCCCTCCAGCCAGGCCAGGGCACTCCAGGAGCTTTCTACTAGAACCCTCTCTCCTTCTCCTCCTATTCCCTTTCGGGGTGTGTGTGTGTGTGTAAGGGGGTGCATTGCACATATGTGCTATTGTACGTACAGACCAGAGGTCAATATCAGGTATCTTCCTCAATCACTCACTACCTTATTTCATTGAAACGGGTTCTCTTATGTCATGGCTAGACTGGCTGGACAGCAAGCCCTAAGCATCTTCTTGCCTCTGCCTCCCCAGAGCTGCAATTACAGACATGCGGCACAGCTCTAAGCTTTTTTTTTTTTTGCCCCCCCATGGTTCTAGTGTTCTTCTTGCGTGGCAAGCATCTTTCTTCTTGAGCCATCTCTTCAGCCTTCCCTTTCTGCCCAACTTCCCCTGCTCTCCAAAGGCTCTCCAGAGCACACTCTGGTCTTGCTAAGAGAACACAGTGTTAGATGAGTTGGCCACCTCTGTTGTCTCTATTCTAGGGAAACAAAATTTCCCAGCAGAACTGTACTACCACAGCTCCTTAGTCCTCCGTGTGAGGAGGGTTCATTCCGTTGGCTTTTTTCTTGTGAATAGATGTTTCCTAAGAAACAGAAAGTCTGGGGCTGGAGGGATGGCTCAGAGGTTAAGAACACTGACTCTTCTTCCAAAGGTCCTGAGTTCAATTCCCAGCAACCACATGGTGGCTCACAGCCATCTATAATGGGATCTGGTGCCCTCTTCTGGCTTGCAGGCAGGACATTATATACATAATAAATAACTCTAAAAAAAAAAAAGAAAAAAAAGAGTCTGTTCAACTCCTCAGCTCTAAACAAACAAGTCAAAGACAGAGAAAAGAGAGTAGGAGGGGGCAAGGGAGTGGGGAGGGCAGAGTTCTCACTTTCCTTTCTCTTTTCCTTTAAACAAAGAAGCAAACATTGAAGCAAGCAAATAAACACTCGTGCGTCTGGAAGGTTAAAGAAGGGACCCCGGAGTAGTACATCAGCTCCAGCGCTGGGTGGTGGGAACCGTTCCCAGAGAGATAAGAAGGGGAAAGACCAGGGCAATGCCCACAGCATCAAGTTCCTCCACAGTTCCTACTGGCTGTGCACCCTATCCTCATCCGCACTCACCAGCACTTGATGGCATCATGACCCACAACGTGCTTGAGGCAGTCTGTGATGAAGACACACACACCTTCAAGAGCCTCCAGTAATGGGCACCCGATGTACTTGTGTCACGGAAAGCGAGTTGTGCTTAGAGAACTGGGTTTCAGAGATGAAGGAGGGCAGGTCCCAGATCCTGAGGCTTGTGTTGGCCTGGTTAAAGCCTTGAAGTGATGCTTAAATGTGCCTTGCTCGTTGGATAACATACAGTCTCATGGTGGCATTATGTCCCATTTTGAAGTGCTAAAAAAATCATAGGTTATTATCTAACCAGATGTTCTGGTAAAGAATAGAGAGACACCATTATCCCCTCCCTGAAGAGTTAATCCAAACAAGATAAACCGACAAACAAATAAATAAAAGAATTAATTAAAATGGGCCTGTCAATCACCTAGACAATGTCCCTCAGGAAGCTGTTTTAGAAACTTTAGAAGCCAGGTGGTGGTGGCACATGCCTTTAATTCCAGCACTTGGAAGGCAGAGGCAGGTTGATCTCTGTGAGTTCAGGGCCAACTTGGTCTACAGAGCAAGATCCAGGACAGAGAAGGCTACACAAAGAAAGCCTGTCTCGAAAAACAAAAATAAAAACAAACTAACAAACAAAAATGAAGAAGAAAAAGAAACTTTAGAAAATAGTAGAGGGGCTGGAAAGATGGCTCAAGAGTTAATTAAGAGCACTGACTTAATCTCCTCCTAACCCAGAAGATCCAGGTTTGATTCCCAGCACCCAAGTGGTGACTCTGTCTGTAATTTCATACTAGGGGATCCGTTACTCCCTTCTAGCCTCTGAAGGCACCAAGCATGTACATGGTGCGCAGACTTCCATGCAGCCAAAACACTCATACACATAATATAAAATGAAGAAAATGAGAGCAAGCTTTCCTCAAAAGCGTACAATGGCATATTTGTCTCTCTGGCCTTTGGCAAATCGCACCCGTGAGAGTTTGTCCTACATGATGCTCTCTCTGACCACTGTCTACTCTCACCCTGTGCCCTAGTTAGCTTTCTATTGCTGTGATAATCACCAAGACTAAAAGCAACTTGGGAAGGAAAGGGTTTATTTCATCTTACAACTCCCAGATCACAGCCTATCACTGACTGCTGGAAGCCAGGACTAGAATTCAAGGCAGGAACCTGGAGATAGAAACGGAAGCAGAGACCATAAAAGATGCTGCTTCCTGACTGGCTTTTCCACCGTGGTTTATTCAATCTGCATTTTTATACAACCAAGGACTGCTTTCCCAGGGTGGTACTGCCAGTGGGCTGGGCCGTCCCACATCAATCATTGATCAAGAAAATCCCAGACAGACTTGCTAACAGGCCAATGCTGTTTTTGTTGTTGTTGGTGGTGGTTTTTGTTTTGTTTTACTTTGTTTTTTTTTCGAGACAGAGTTTCTCTGTGTAGTTTTGGGGCCTGTCCTGGATCTCACTCTGTAGACCAGGCTGACCTCAAACTCACAGAGATCCACCAGCCTCTGCCTCTCGAGTGCTGGGATTAAAGGCGTGCACCACCACCACCACCACCACCACCACTACCACCACCACCACCACCACCACCGCCCGGCTTGTTGTTTTTGTATTTGGGTTTGGTTTTTTTTTGTGCTTGTTTTTAAGACAGAATCTCGATATGTAGCCTGGAGCTTGCTATGTAGACCAGGCTGGCCTTGAAGTTGTAGAGATGTGTTTGCCTCAGCCTCCCGAGTACTGGAATTACAGGCATCCTCCACCATGCCAGACCCACAAGGCCAATCTTACAGAAGTATTTTCTCAGTTGAGGTTCCCTCTTTTCAGGTGACTCTAGCTTGTGTCAAGTTGACGTAAAACTGGCTAGAATACCCAGTGAAAATCCTTCAAGGGTTTCCTTGGCTGGTATCCACTCTTACCCCTGAGACTCTGCTGCTTCGCTCTGTAATAAACCCTGACTTCTATACTCTACTGTGTACATCGTGTCTGAATTCTTCTGATGGCGATCACAAGGATGTGGTTGACAAGGGCAAGCCAGAGCAAGTGCCTGATCATGTTAAAGGGGTCTTACTGTGTTGTACAGGCCAGTCTCAAATGCTTGGGCTCGGTGATCTTCCCAAGGGACTGAGACTGCAGAGGACTCCAGGCTTGGGTTACCAAGCCCAGCTTCTTCATTTTAAATAAATAAATATCACTGCGGTACTTTGGCTTTCTAACCAATGAGACTGGCAAGGAGGCATGATGGTGAGTAGAGGCTTGTTATTTCAAAAGTCGCCTTCCCAGAACTCCAAAGGCTCCCAGCCAGTGTGTTCGGTTTTCTCACAGCTTTGTCCTAACTTAGCACGGTGAAGGACAGGTGGCTAGCTAGGCGGACACGGGCCAGGGAAATTTCCATTGGGTTTGGTGTCTGATCAGAGATTTTTTTTTTTGGAGGCTCATCAAAGATTCCAGTGAAAAACTGGGGGGCAAGAGGGGCATGTAAGACCTCTCACCTTCTTAGAGCCTTCTGCTTTGATCCTTGTAGTACATGAAATAGAAAATTAAGAGTGCCAATAGCCTTTTTACCCTTTCTAAAGTTGAGCCCATTGGAAGGCAGAAAGGACAAAAAAGGCCTAGTTTCTTTTCCTGTAATGATTTCTACGTTTGAGTTGGAGGAATGTACTGAGATGCTGGAAGGGAAGTGCAGGGTGAGGTGGGGGAAGGGGAGTTATTTATTGTATTTGACTAAAGGGCAAGAGCGAATGATCAATATGACCGTGCTGCAGCTCATACCTCACAATGCCTGGAAGCATCCTTCTTCAGATTCTGCTCTTGATCGGTCAGATGTTCAGTACTGGAGCTCCTAAATGCACAAAGCTTTCAGTTTGTTATTTTTATAACTCAACAAAATACAACCTCCCTTTCTTTCCCACTGTTCTAGATAAAATTTTGAAACTAATTGTTAGTGTTTCTCTTGAGTACTGTTGGTTTTGGAGAATTAATTGTCTCTTAGATATCTTTTCCTCTGCAGAGGATGTAATTGCTATTCTAAATAGAAGCCTAAAGAAAGATCATTTGCATTTATTTGCCATTGCAAGCCTTTGGGGCACTATGTCCAATTTAAGCCACATACACATAATTCTTACCTCTTCCTCTCTCCCATTCCTCTGTATATCGAGATACATAGCTTTTGTTTAGTATCATGTGCTAACTCATTCGGGTACTGGCCCTCCTACATACAGGAAGATTTCACAAATTAACACACTCACAGACAGTTTTCACATTTGCCGGTTTTTCCTCTGAAGTCAATCCCTCCCCGCCATGATGGGGTCTTGTGATGCAGCACGGGCTGTTGTTAAACTTGTGAGCCTCCTTCCTCTGTCCGCAGAGGGCTGGGATTACAGATGAATCCCACCTCGCCTATCTGAGTCCTTTCTTTCCGACTTCTTTTTGAACGTCCTTTCCTGGCCTCTTTTTGTTGTTGTTCATTAAAGGAATCCATTGTAAACGCTTGGGCCAGATCAGTCTTCCTGAAGCACAGTTTTGATATTGTGTCTCCTTTACTTCAAAGTCTACTAGAGTTCGAGGCCAGCATTAGCAACCTAATTAGAATCTGTCTCAAAATAAAAAGTAAAAGGAGTGTTGGGGGTTTAGCGTAGTGATGGAATCCTTTTGGGGTCCTAGGTTCAATTCTAAGTACTTAATTAAAATAACTTAAAAACTTACCTGTTTCCTCAGTGTTTAAGTAAGTTCCACTGAGCCTAGTGAGCCAACAAGTGCATTTGGCTTTTTTGTTGTTGCTGCTGTTTTTCTGGATTTTGAAAATATTCATGTTTTCATTCACTTTGTGTGTGTGTGTGTGTGTGTGTGTGTGTGTGTGTGTGTGTGTGTATGTATGTGTGCACACATGTGGAGATCAGAGGACAACTTTTGAGAGTTGGTTCTCTAATTTTACCATGAGGCTTCCAGGGATCAAACTTGGGTTGTTACGTTTGGCCACAGGCATCTTTATGCCATAAGCCATCTCACTGGCCCTGTTTTCCTGGTCTGTGAGACTGGCTACCTTTATACAGTACAAGGTGACCTGGTACTCACTATGTAGTCCAAGCAGGCTTCAAACTTATGATTCTCATGCCTCAGCCTCATAAGTGGGGTGCTAGGGTCACAGCCATTTGACTAGCCTCAGCTACATTTGGATCCTAACACACTCACTTATTCTTGTTAGATTTCAGCTATTATGACCAAATATCTTGGATAAATGTGGTGGTTTAATAAAAATGGCCCCCACAGGCTCATATATTTGAATGCTCAGTCACCAGTGAGTAGAATAGTTTAGAAGATTAGAAGGATTAGGAGGCACGGTCTTGTAGAACTAAGTATGGCCTTGTTGGAGGAGGTATGTCACTGGAAGTGGACTTTGAGGTTTCAAAAGCCCACTCCAGGCCCAGTCTCTCCCCCCCACCTTCCTGCCTGCTGCCTGTGGATCAGAATATAAAGCTCTCATCTTATTCTCCAGCACCATGCCTGCCTGGCTGCTACCATGTTCCCCGCCATGATGATGATGGACTAACCCTCTGAAACTGTAAGCAAGCCCCCAATCAAATGCTTTCTTTGCTAAGAGTTGCCTGGGTCATGGTATCTGCTCATAGCCATGGAACAATGACTGAAATGGTAACTTAAAAAGGAGGAAGTGTTTATTTTCACTCACGATTTCAGTCCCTGGTTATTTGACCTGATGCTTTGGGGGCCTGTAGTGAGGTAACATCATGGTGGATATGCCTGGCCTCAACCTTCATCAGGGAAGCTTTTTCTTGCACTAGATGGGAGTTAACACAGAGACCCACAATTGGACAGTGTGCTGAGAGTGAGAGACTTTGGCTCACTCAGTTCTAAATGGGATGTCTTCATCAAACCCCTTCCCTCAAGGCTCACGGATCTGTTCAGAAAAGAAAGCTGAAAGACAGTAAGAGCCAGAGGTAGCAGATCAATCCAAGGAAACTTTTCTAGGCACAACTGAATTGACACACATATGGATTCACAGAGACTGTGACAGCATGCACTAGATCTGCACAAGTGTAAGCCAGACAAAACTGCAGTATGGAGAAGAGGAAGTGAACACAAAGACCCACTCCTAGACAAGATGTGAGCTGCAATTGTCACCTCTTGGGAGAGGAGCATCAGGTTTTTTTTTCCCCCAATGGAAAGACACTGGCTATATCAACCACACTCTAAAGTAGGCCTCTTGAGTAGTTGGCCAGTACAAAATGGACTCCATGTTTTTTTATGTGCTCTTTGCTTTGTTTTGGTCTTTGGTTTCTCTCTCTCTTTCCCTTGAGAGAAAAAAAAAACCCACATAGTGAGGTGGGTAGGGAGGAGGCAAAATCTGGGAGGAGTAGGGGAGAGAAAAGAATATGAACAGACACAATCTATTTTAAGAATGGGGATAACTTCTCGGGGACTGGAAGAGATTGTTAAAATTAATCTTGCCAAACATCAATGAATCACAGAATATTGGTAGGCCGACAGTTCTGCCAAACTTGATTTGAAAATTTGGATCATTAGTATTGCCTGGCTCCTGGATTTTCCTATTCTTTAACAATACTAACCCACAGGAATCTAGAAATAAATGATGGGACTTTACGAGCAAAGAAGGGCAGCCAGGCTCTTTTAGAAGGCACACTGACTCTTTTGAGGGACCATTGGACATTTAGAAACATGCCTTAAAGATGAAGCAAATATGTCTGTTGGTTTTCCATACAGATGCAGCCAAATGGTATTGCTTGTGAGTGTGTTAATTTATTTAGCCCACCAGACTTCTAATAGACAAGGTCTAAGTCAAGGAAGTGTTTGAATCAATTCTGTTTTAACTTTGTGGTGGGCATGGGAGGCAGCTTGAATTTGGTGAATTGTTTAGAAGTGCAACAGAGTGATTTATCAAACTTTTGGCATTCCTTGAGTACCTCTTCAACCACAGTACCACCACCACCATTTATTTAATATTTGCTACATTTCAGGGTTTTTTTCCTCAATATTTTACATCTATTGATACCTTGTTGATTAGTCAAACTCTTCTGTGAGCTGGATATTATGTCTAACTTCATTTGAAGGTTATAAAACTAAGGTACAGAAGGGTTAAATAAACTGCCTGGAGTTACACAGTATATAAGCAGAGAAGTTAAAAATAGTAACGGACGTTGCCTGCCTTTGTGTTCTGAAGCAGATGATATTTATGACTAAGCCACCCCACAGAGAATGAACTTACTTTAGTGGGCAAGTCTGCATGTGTGGATTATTGCCTAATCTCCCCTAGTACCTGGAGCGTAGACTGTCTAATCTCCAAGCTTATGTGGCCTTTATGAGAGTGTTAAGGACTGATGATAGATTTCCTGGGTGCCTAAAACAAAGGTGTGGTTTGAAATGTTTTGCAATATAGGATGTTGTTTAATGAACAAAAAGATATATGTTGTTTGAGGGAAGTATTGGTTTATTACGGTTTTGTATTTTGTCCTCAAGTACTTTCTTTGGGCTGGAGATATGGAAAAAAGGAAGCACTCTGTATATTTTCCAGTGTCTTAATTTTCACAGTGTTTCTGCATTCTGCTTTCCAGGTAGCCTCCCAGGAATTACTTAGCCCAGGGAAATCAGCATGGGCCCATCAATGCCCAAGGTAGAAAGCCAATAAATAATAAGCAAAGGAAGAATGTGAACAGATGTGGAACTCTCAGATCTACTATCTCACCAGGTTGTATGCATGTCTTCATTTTGAGTCAGAGCACAGGGGAGCCATCGGCAGAGCTCACCTGGACTTGGAGAGATAGATGTACATATGCATCTCACTGTTTTTCCTTCTTTCTTTTTGGCGGTGCTGGTGATTAAACCCAGGGCCTGTGCATGTCAGCCAAACACACTACCAGCTGAGCTGCATTACTTCTGAATTTTCTTAGGAACAATGTGATTGCCCTCTCTGGGCAGTTTGGAGGAGTAGAAGATAACCAAGGAAAGAGTCCTCTTCTGCTTATTGATCTCATGTCTTTATTAAGGCAGGGAGAACTATCAATTACAATTTCTCTCTGTCTTCATGGCTTCATCTTCAGGAGAGCAGATCAAGTCTGTACTAAGGACAACAGCACGATTGATTCATTGGATGAAATTTGTCCTTGTACCATTTCTAATTTGCCATAGGCTCCTAGACTACTAGAGATAGCTTACAAGTCAGATTCCTCATTCATATATGTGGAAACTGAAGGCCAGAAAAAAAAAACAATCTAGAATCAGTGATATGGAGAATAGAGAGATGGGTCAGTGGGTAAAGTGCTTGTCCCACATACATGAAGACTTGAGTTCAATCCCCAGCACTCATGTAAAAAGCCAGCCCCAGTAGTAAAGACCTTTAATTCCTGCACTGGGGAGATGGAGATGGACCTTTGCATTCTAGCTCAACCAGCAAGCTCCATGAGTTCCTCTTTCAAACATCTAAGGAAGAATGACCAAGGAAGACACCAGACATCAACCTCTGCCTTCATATCTACATGTGCACATGTGAATGCTCACCTGCACACAAGTTTAAAAAAAAGTATCAAAAACATAGTTTCCAGTTTCACTTCTTCGAAGTTTCTATTGCAAATGACTTTTTTTGTTGTTGTTGTTGTTTGGTTGGTTGGTTTTTGCTAGTTTAAACCCAGCTTCCTGGCTCTTTTTAGTGATAACTTCAAGTTGTTTCAAAAACAGAGAATATCACCAGTATTGTATCCAGTATACTCATAAAGAGTTATAGCCAATAAAGACATTAAATTAATAATTATCTCTTACTGTATAGTTTCAAACAGGACAAAATCTCGTTCTTCACCCCTCCCACTCAGCATGCCCACTAGGATGACAAAAAAAGCATACTCAACATAAACTGAATGATCATAATTAGAAATATGTATGCACATACAAAGATGGCCTATATGTCTTGTTTAGGCAGATTACACTTAGGATTTTTATCTGCACACAATAAGTTCCGTAGATCTTTAATACAAAGTAATGATGAATTGACAGAAATTTTAAACATGAAGTTACCAAATGTCTTGCTGGGCAATCTAGCATTTTAGCTTTCTGTTCAATAAAATTAAAACACATGCAAGATCAATGTATGAAATATGTGGTATTATTACTAGTATTATCATTACCATTATTATAATTTTGAGACATAGCTTCATGCATTCCAGGCTGGTCTTCAAATCAATACAATATAGAACAGTCAAGGATTCTCTTCTGATCCTTCTGCCTTTACCTCCTGAGTGCTAATATAACAGATATGCACTGTAGGCACTGTAGGACTGGTCCTATGTGGTGCTGGGGATTGAATTCAAGGTTTTTTGCACATGAAGCAATCACTCTACTAACTGAGCTATATCTCCGGTTCTACCCATTATTTTATAAAATTTAATATATGCTAATAAGAAAAAGGGAAAAATACATGCTGGGGCAGCAATCATGTTCTATTGTGTTCTGAGTGGTTATATAAGTAAAGATTCATTGAATTGTACTTCTTTACATCTTAACTGTATGTATGTAAATTATACCTCATAAAATAAAACTATCACTAATGAAAATGATGGTCATGACTCACTAAAAACAAACAGAATCTCCTTGGGTGTGCAAAAGACCTTTTAACAATTATAATTTCAGACTTTAATAGTATCTTAACTATTAGTTGATATCAATTGTAGGAGGAAACATTTCTTTCCCATGTTAATCTTTTGGTAAACTAAAACTAAGTTACTTAAAGGATTTTTTAAAAAATGTGTTGGAAACCTTTTTATTTGGTAATCATGTGGTGGTTTGAATAGATGTCTTCTATAAGTCTTGGACATTTGAACACTTGGTCCACAGTTTATGGCTGTGTGGGGAAGTTGAGAGTTGTGGCCTTGTTAGAAAAAGTATGTCACTTGGGGGCAGGTTCTGAGGTTTCAAAAGACTCACTACCTCAAGTTAACTCTCTCAGCTTCCTGTTTGTGATTCCAGATTTGAGCTCTCCACTACCGCTCCAGCAGCCTGCTGCTATAGGTGGATTTTTCTTTCCCACCCACCAACTCCAAATAACCACACGGAGACTTACTATAAATTATAAATGCTCAATTGATAGCTCAGGCTTATTACTAAGTGGCTCTTACAAGTTAAATTAACCTATTTCTATTAATCTATGTATTGCAACATGGTTTGTTGCTTTACCCATCCTCCAGTATGTTTTGTTCCCTCTGTGTCTCCTGGTGACTCCTCTCAGACTCCATCTCCTTCCTGGCATTCTGTCTGCTCTGAAAATCCTGCCTAGCTCTTGGCCAATCAGCTTTTTATTAACAATGACAGCAATACATACTTACAGTGTACAAAAATTGTTCTATAGCACATTGCCTATTACCTCTACTCTTCCATCATGGACCCTAGCCCTCTGGAACCATAAATAAATAATAAACTAAATAAAAATAAAGCCTCTCTTTTGTAGTAAACCAAATAAATAATAACCAAATACCATAATAAACCAAAATACATCCTTTCTTTTATAAGCTGCCTTGGCCATGGTGTTTTATTACAGCAATAGAAAAGTAATTTAGATAAACAGCTTCTTCGTCTTCTTCTTTTTCTCCTCCTCCTTCTTCTTCTGTTTTTAGATTTCCAGATTTTAAAAATGTGATTTAAAATTTAATCACATCACTTTCCCCTTTCCCTTTCTTCCTTTTGATCCATCTCATGTCCCTTTCCTTCAACTCCTTTCATGCTGCCTCCCACTTGCTCTGAAGTTACTGGCTTCCTTTCCTTTGATTATTATTTTTCCATCATCTATATGTATAAATAAATGCATAAATATATAAATAAAACTTGTTGAGTCCATTTAGTGTTGCTTGTGTGTATGATTTCAAGGCTGACCAGTTCATACTGGATAACCAGTTGTGGGGGTCACCTTCTTTCAGCAGTCATCAGTTGCCTGTAGGTCTTTGTGTAGGGGTAGGACCCCATGAGATTTCCCCTGCCATGTTAGCATGTGTTTTCATAGTTCAGGCTGTCTTGTTTAGGCAGTCATACTGTCGAGGTATCAATGAGTGTAGCTTCCTTATCATTTCTAGGAGACACAATCTCACAGCAGACTTCATGGTCCATTGGCTCTTACAATATTTCCTCCTTTTCTTCTGTGATGTTCCCTGAGCCTTGGGTGCAGGAATTATATACATGTCTCAGTTGGGGCTGGGTTCCCCACAATCAGTTGTTCTCTGCATTTTGACCAGTTGTAGTTTTCTGTAATGGTCTCTGTCTGCTACAAGAGAAGCTTCTTTAGTGAGGGATGAGAGGTACATGT
>CABHPQ010194243.1:0-67658 GCA_902168405.1 Peromyscus aztecus | reverse complement strand
GCAAAGTGACACATTCTTCTCTGGCTTGCCTTTTGTTCTCAAACTCCGTTTTAACACAATCCATTTGAAAGAATAAAAGACTGCATGAGACAGACACCAAGGTCACCACCAGTAAACGTCATCCGGTAAATGAAAGATGGACATACTTTCAAGAGAGATGTGAGTCCCTCTGCCGTGTTAGTGAAGAACATAGACAAACAAATCCTTGGGGAAAGCGTGGAGGTGTGGGACTGGGCACAGGCTGCTAATGTGGTGACCACTGATGGACAGCAGCCAGCTGGCAGCAGAGGCTCAAGTCTAGAGGGAACAAATACTTACACTCCATTTGAACTCTGCAGGGACATCCAGCTCATTGCGTTGTCGCAGGCTCTGCTAATCAAGTCTTTCTCTGCTGGCTGAACTTTCACCACGTCTTCCATCGTTGATTTCTCACTCAATCTTCTGGTTATGATTGCTCAACATACTTGTGATATTCTGGCATCTTGAAAACCAATCAGAATAAATAATCATATGCTTATAAGACTAATTGTAGGAAACATTAGAGAAATAAATGTTGACAAAAATCAGAGTGAGATACCATTTCATTCTCACCAGAATTTCTGGAATAAGAAGTTCAGATAATGAGTTTTGGTGAGGGGGTAGAGAAAATACAGCCGTCAGACATCATTAACGGGAATACAAAATGAGGCAAATAATTTGGAAAAATCTGTAAGATCCTCAGAAGTTTGAGTAGACTTGTAAAATGATCTGGCAATTAGGTAAATTCCTAAGAGAAATAAAAAATCTACAAAGGAAATGCTGAAGCCTAGAAGAGTTAAGAGATATACAGTAAAAATTTTGGACTACTATCCTTTCTCAGAACTTTTGTTTATATTATATCATAATGCCATGTTAAGCAGTTTTCTGAGGCATAAATAAGGACCTGTAATGTGACAAACCACCAAACAAACTGTCACAAAGGCCTAAAGGGGATATTAAAGATGCAAGCAACTTAAGAAATTGATTCAAAACCTCCAAATCGGTTTCTTCACAAACTGCTGTTACAAGAAATAGCTGTGTTTACCTAAGAAAAGTTTGCCATGTTTGGCAACCTTACTAAATGTTTTGCATGATTCTCTGGGTAGCTTCAAGAAACTCTGATCCAAGTCATAAAGACATGAATGACAGAAAAAAAAATCAGTAATCAGTTCTGATTACACATAATCCTCCCCTCAGCACATGGACCACTGAATGCAGCATAAACCAAAATCTGATTGGTTGACTCAGAATGATGTCATTTCCATGAATCAAAACTAAGAATCCCTGAAAGAAGCTAGGCACAACGGTACATGCTTTTAATACCAACAGTAGAGAAGCAGAGGCAGGTGGATCTCTACATATTCAAGGCCAACCTGGTCTACATGGTGAATTCCAGGTCAACTAGGGATACACAATGAGAACCTGTCTCAAAACAAACAAGCAAGCAAACAAAAAAGAATTCTCAAAAGACCCAGACAGCAAGTTCAAAGTCAATCAGAAGGACACTTGTAGAGAGCTGTCTCCCTGGTATTCCAAGATCCCAGGCAACTCCCAGAACAGCCTGCTTTGGTTAGGACAACATGTGTCTTGGATTTTCCACTGGTCCTGTTTATACATATTCCTCCAGAATATTTATTATAGTGTCCCCTCTTCTAGTCAGAAGGTTTCTGCTTTGAACAGTGAGTTATAAAATGGTTAGCCTAGTCATAGGGACTATGCTCGCACATTTAACGTTCAACACAGAGTGAGCTGTTTTCACACAGGCCTGGGCTCAAGATATAAAAGAGAGTGTTAGGCAAACCCAGTTCCATTCTATCAAAGGCATTTTAATTCAAGCACCAAAAATCTGTGTGACTCCCAGCCTCACTCTGGAGCAGACACTGGATGATTTCAGAAGAGTTATTTAGCCTCTTGGATCTGTTCATATTAACTAAGAAATGGAAATACTTGTTGGAGTCTCACAAGCTGAGAAATAATGATCTATGGAGTCATTAGGCCAGAGCATTGGGTAGAAACTGAGTAAATAAGTAAGGACTGACTAGGATGATAACCGGTTGACGGATGTTCAAATAAAGATAAGTTGCCTCTAATTTTCACCTCTAGCTCATCTTGTTTGAATTGAGTCAACAGATTGAAACTGAAATTGCATGCTGTACTTTTTTTTTCTTGTGTTTTGCTGCACAAAGACTGTCTCTAACAGTAAACGTGTGTTTGCATATTCCATATCATTGCAAATAGGATTTAGTCAGTGTAAAATACCATCACAAAAAATGTGCCTTTAGCATAATGTACATACATATATATACTTGGCTCATATTTTGTATACGCACACACAAATACACACATGCACATCACTGTCACTTGCCGTTAAGTTTTTGATCTTGGATGATGTCAGTTGTATAAACAAATGTAGAATCAATTAACTTTTGGCAAGTATAGTGTATCTCAGCGTCTGGGATGAGTAGATGGTCACATCATTCAATCTTCATTACAACCCAATGTACTGAATATTCTGATTCTCTTCAGTCAGGTGAGCTAACTAAGTTTAGAAATAAGACAAATTACCCAATGACACAGCAATCATAAAGGAACTAAGTCAAGTTTGAACTCCAAGCCAACACCACGAGTTCTCTGTTTACAAGCTATGCCAGCCACATGGCTGCTGAGAACAGCATCTACAATGAGGTAGCCACCAGATGAACCATGCATATTTTTCATATTGAAATAGTTAAACCTCTTGTTATAAGAATGGCCTGTAATAAAAAGATGCTTTCTTCTCCGTGTACTATTCTATTGCAGATCTTCAGAAGCCTGGATCTATTTTTAATTCTTTATGTTTTTCTGGTGACTGAATTCCTGTATAATTAAAAGAAGAAAACACAAGAAAAAAGAAGGCAAATATTCCTTGGAATTTCTTTCATGCTCTGTTCCCAGCCTGTATGTGTATTTCTTGGTGTGTTTTTCAAAGGTTGCATTGACTCAGCAACAGGCTAGCCAACTCCGTGACAGCTCATCTCTGGTTTCTATTAACTGTGATTAATGTCAGGGATCGTGTTTATGCTCTGAGTCTACACACCAGTTAGGGGCTCAGGGAATTTGGTTCCGGCTTGTATTAAAAAAAAAAAAAAGTATGGGGGCGGGATATGTGGACCAGAAGGAGCCAAGCAAGGAGGCCAGAGCTTTGGAACTTGTACTAGCAGTGATGGGAAGGGTGATGGGCAGCAGGAAGAGGGATACTTCAATCCTGGATTCTCCATGCAAAGTGTCCCCTTCCCTGCTCTTGATGCCTGCCAGACTCTATCCTGGACACTCTTAAAAACTGATAGAAGTATGAGCTGAGAGCTCTGTCCTTGCCAGATCAGCAGGAGGTCACCACAATCATTCAATTAATGAATAAATCCCTCTGCAATCCAAGAGTTCATTAGAATCCACACTCAGAGTGGGGCGATAGGGTGTTAGGGGATAAATGAATTGCTGAGAGACTGCTTGGAAGGGCACCAAGCTTTGGGATTGTTTTCTGAGGACTGGTTTATTTAATAATTAAATCTTGATGTTGGCATAGACCTTGCAGGTCACCTAGTCAAGCCCCGACTCCATGTTTGAGGATTGTGTCTGGCTAATTCCAGGCACGAAGGACTCATCACTTCCTAAGGTATCCCAGTCAATTCTGAAGCATCTCTAACTACTTGACAAACCATCATTCATGCATTCAATAAATGTTTATTAAATGCTAAGTGTCCCAGCTCTATTCAAAACTGGAAAAATAAATAAACAACAGAAACAAAATGCCCTGTTCTTTTGGAGTTTCCTTTCCTAACATTAAGCCCCAATATTGCTCTTACCTGTTCTTCATCCCCACTAAGCTGCTTGTGAGTCACTGAGTTCTCTCAGTGGCCGTGGGAAAAGTGCTTATTATTGTCTCATGTAAGTATCAGAAGACAATGAACAGGAGGACTCTTTTTGGTCCTGTCTTTTCATTTCCTCTAGTTTTCCTTAGTTACCTATTTTTGAGGTTCTTGGCTACATTGGCTCTCGTGTGTGTGTGTGTGTGTGTGTGTGTGTGTGTGTGTGTGTGTGTGTATGTATGTGTGAACATACTACGATTTGTTAAAGTTCCTTTTAAAATGCAGTGCTCAACAATTAGTAAGATCTACCAAATGAGTTCTGACCACCACAGAGCACAGCTCAGGTTCCCAGGTGCCCAATGGTACAAGCTTACCATGTTGTTCTCACACCACCCATCGCTATTGACTCACATGGGGCTCTCTGCTTGCTCTTCCAACCCTGTGATGCTGAAATACTTACTCGAGTTGGAGACAGGTCCACATTAGCCATTAGCTGGCATCAACCAAAGCATGTTTGAGAAGCTCTTGAAAGAATAAAATTGAGATCCTTTGAAGAGGTGAATTTTTTATCATCCTAAAGACCACAAGTGTGCCAAGAGCCCAGCAGTATTCTCCACTGAGTAAAAAGTCAAGAATCCTAATAAAAATGTGAAGTTTGTGCCTCAGCTGTTGTGTCTGGAGAAAATAAAGTGAAGGTAGCTGCATCTGACATAGAGCCTATAATAATTAAGCTAAATACATCTTGAGTGTTATTTGCAATCAGCCTTTCATATGCATGAATTCCACATCCACTGATGAGGATGGAAAACATGCCAAAAAATACTGCATCTGTACTGAACATGTGCAGATATTTCTATTGTCATCCTTCCCTAAACAATACCCCATAACAACTATTTACATAGTACTTATATCAGATTAGATATTTCAAGGAATCTGTAAGACAAAGCATGCAAGACAAAAGGATTGTGTGAGGCATACGCAAATACGATGCCGTCTTCCATAAGGGACTTGAACATATGTGGGTTTTGGTATCAACTGGAGATCCCGAACCGTTTGATTCTCCAGACACGGCAAGTGACAACTACATGTCACTTCATTCAATCTTCACAACATTTTGAGGGTTCTGCGGTATCTTAATTTGGGGGCTGAACAAAAATAACACAAACAGTAATATCTTCATGTTCAGATATATTTTAAAGGTAAAATAATTCAGGTTAGTGGACTCGAAAGCCTATACACCTGAGCACCATCATCATGTGATTTCCCATCTCCCTTGCTAGATGCTAATAATGTACTTTAAGAGGTAAGGAGACACACCCACAAACACATTATTCCTATCAAATTCTCATGGAAAAGTTCATTGCTAAACAAGCTTTTAAATAAGCCAAAAAAAAAAAAAAAAGAAGAAGAAGATGCTCAAAAGTCCATTTGTTCTGGAGCCACCTCTTTCTCAGGCTCTGGGGAGTAGCTATGCTCTCTAAGATCCTGACACGAAAGGTCCTTCTGATTCCAACCTCCAGAATTATGATTATGCCAACCTTAGAAATCAATGGGAGCCAGAGAGATGCCTCAGTGGGTAAGAGCACTTGCTGTGTGTACAAGCAGGGGGGTTGAGTTGGAATCCCAGCACCTATGTAAATATCTGGGTATGGCTCACTTGCCTGCAACCTCAACACCGTAGTAGGCAGACACAGAAAAAGCACTGGGGCTCGCTGGCCACCAACCTAACTCCATTGGGAGGTCCTGTCCCAGGGGACCAAGGCAGAAAGTGATAGAACAGGTATGCCAGCTAGTTTTAATGTCAACTTGACGCAGTTGGAATCCCCTGAGTAGGGAGCTGCACCTGGAGAATTCTCTTGATTGCCTTAATGGATGTGAGAAGATCTGCCCTGCATGTGGATAGCTGCCCAGATAGAAGAAGGTGTGGCAGAAGGAAGAAGATTCTCCCTTTGCTCAGTCTGCCTTCCCTCTCTGCAGCTGATGGGTAGCATCACTACTGCTGCTGATTCTGTTATTAATACCAGCACCAGCATTTCCAAGCTTCCGTCGTTGACTAAGCACAAGCAGTTCTCCAGGAGCCTTCCAGGGTTTGGTACCCAACTGGGACTGCTGAGGCACCAAGCCTGCGGATTGAGTAGCTCTCCGTTGTTGGCTCTCCATTGTGAGATGGCAGTCACTGCGGGGCCACTCCAGGTGCTGAGGCACCCAGTTGGGACCAAGCATCTACAAGGTTCTCGGCATCTCAGGTGTGAGATAGCTTGTTACTATTTTAACGTAAGCCGAGTTAACAAGCTATTTTAATATATACATTCATCTTATTGTTTTGTTCCTCTAGAAAACCCTGACTAGTACAGAAGGACATCCAATGTCTTCCTCTGGCCTCCATGCATGTGCACAGGTATGCAAACCTATATACACTTATGGGCATACCACACACACTATACTCACACCCAAACATACCCAACACACACATACACACAGAAACACACAAAGAAGTCAAATGGGGTTGAGCTTGACAACGAATACTACTCCTCTAATTTCTCCTTTCTCATCACCCATTGAATTCTGCCAAATGTCTGAATCCATGAATGTTCTGTGTAGTTTGCACTCATGAAGAGTGTAGGCTACTGTTTGGGAGACCTCTCATCTAGCTTATTCTTGAGTTAGGGCTCCCTGGATTCCTCCAGGATCTCAATGTACTCTGTACAAGACCACATGAGATGACTGTCTCCTGCCCATACACAGCAAGTCCTAAGTTATTACCCTTGACCTCATGGAGTCCAGGGGTCAGGGAGAGACCTTTTGAAGACTAGCCAGCATGCTCTGTGAGTCAGTGTTTAAGTAAAAGTAAGTCTTGGACTCTTGCATTGCAAATACAAAGCTAAGCCAGGAACAGAATCCCTCTTGTTTTCTCTCTGTTTATAGGAAGCTGTTTCTTTCTCTCCATTTATCTCCCTATTCATGAGAACTCATGTTGCCTTTCTTTTTATCATGTTGCTTCTGTCTCTATCCCTCCATCCTATACTCACTATGTATTTATAAGGAAATAATTAGACCATAGAACAATAAATTAGAATTAGACGTTTTCTGGAAGTTTGTATTTGATTTACCAAGATGCCCTATGGCCAAATCACTGGCTATAGGTGTGTGTTATGAATAGATAAACAGCTAGGTTTCTCAAGCACTTATAAGTTTAGATAAATTTTCTACTTTCTTTTCTCTTTTGTGTCTAATTAAATGGAGGATTCAAGGACTTTTCTTAAAGTGTGTCTGCCCTCCCAATATGGACAATATTCAACATTCACTGGACTCAATAGGGTATAAAAAAGATAACATGATGTTGGAAAGGAGATGTATTTGGGGGACCCCAGGGGGAGTGGGAGAAAGGGAATGGGGAGTAGATATGTTCAAAATATATTCTAAAAAAGTATGAAAATTTCAAAGAATGCAAAAAATTTAAATTTCAAAAAAAAAACCCAGACTTCAGAAAGCTAGGTTTTTAAATAAATGTGGCTCTGAATTAAATTCATGCCCCCAAAGAGTTGGTACCACAGATATTGACTTATGCAGTATTTTTATATCTTTGTGTAAAAATTAGATAAGGAGCTATAATCTTATGGTGCTGATCTATCATTGTCAAAGTCCCCAAACATAATGATAAAATGGATTAAATACAGCTCCTATAGAGGTCTATAACCACTGACTCATAAATTCACTCAGAGAATCAATGTGTCTTTCCACTCAAAATTTCTCCTATTTAGGTCTAAGTTAGATAGTAAAAATGCTCTTAACTTGGCCAGGTGGTAGTGGTGCACGCCTTTAATCCCAGCACTCAGGAGGCAGAGCCAGGTGGATCTCTGTAAGTTCGAGGTCAGTCTGGTACAGAGCAAGATCCAGGACAGGCATCAAAACTACACAGAGAAACCTTGTCTCAAAAACAAACAAACAAACAACATGCTCTTAACTGTCTTGAAAATGGCATCTTAAATCATCCTTTAGAGTCCTAATCCAAGGAACAGGCCTCATATGGGATGAAATAGCCATGGAAAAGTCATGGAGACCCCAAAACCTGCTGGTTCCTGCAAAGACCACTTAGTGCTGGCAGACTTGCAGATAATCTTCGAGCAGGAGTCATGTGTTTTCATGGCTTCAACAGAATTCAGAATGGTCTGAGAAGCACAATTGATGGTGACATTAAGTAACTCACAGCAGGGTTTCAGCTGGAATCCATCCAGAACTTGCACCTATAATCAAGAGGACTCAAGTTTATTGCAAGGTAAGAATGGAAAGATCAAGAAGCTATAAAAGGCCTTGTGAGAAACATTGTGAGAAATGGACAAAGAACAAGAAGAGGGACTTTCAAAGTCAGTTCTGGACAAATATGATTGAGGAAACAACAGGTCTTGAGTAACAGATTGGTTTTAGAATACTGCGTAATGGAGAAGGCCACTCCGTACAGACAGCGACTGAAGTGTGCAAAGTGTCTAAATTGTCAAGGCATGTACAAGGGGTGTGAGGGAGTGAGAAGATGATGGGACCGAGTAAAGATCACTTCACAGACCAGATTAAATTGTATTCCATGTGCAAGTTTTTAAAGCACAGTATTTTGTTGGTTTTCGCTCTTTTATTTGATTTTTAATGTGTAGGCATGTTTTGCCTGCATGTATTTCTGTGCACCATGTGTGTGTCTGGTAGTCTCCTAGACCAAAAGAGGTGGTTAGATCCCCTAGAGCTGGAGTTACAGACAGTTGTGAGCCACCATGTGCAATCTGGGAATTAACCAGGTCCTCTGCAGTAGCATCCAATGCTCTTAACTGCTGAGCCGTCAATCTAGCTTCAAAGGTTCATTTTTTTTTAAATAATCTTCCGATATAGAGGACATACAGAATTAGACATATAAATCTTCTTCCTCCTTTTAGGCCGCTAGAAGAAAGAGAATATGCTTTATAGTTTCCATATCTTCAGAACATCAAGAACAGAGTCTGGTTTAGGGAAAACTATCAGTAAAATCTAGCAACCATGGGTCTCAACCATTTGAAGATAATAAAAGCATGAGTCTAGTCTTTACAACTAGTGGAAAAGGCAGAGTCAAAAACAGATGAGGGGCTGGGGAGATTCCTCAGTAGTTAAGAATGCTCGTGTATGAGGACCAGAGTTCGGATCTCCAGGACCCATATAAATTCCAATTGAGTATATGTCAGTCTGTTTGTAATTCCAGCCTTAGAAGGCTCAGATAGGAACCCTGGAGCAAGCTGATTAGAGAGACTAGACATACTGAAGCACTCTGGGTTTGATTGAGAGTCTGACTCAAAGAATATTGTGGAAGAGCCATCAAGGATGATTCTAGACATAGGCCTTGTGACCTATGTATGTATATACACATTCCCACACATGCAAGCCTGCACACACTGCACACTCACACCACACCACAACACACACACACACACACACACACACACACACACACACACAATATCAGGTAGGGGGAGACAGATGAGTTCAATGTCATTAGAAAAATGATAGCATTATTCACTGGATGCTTGAAGCATGGAGGGGCACTAAATATTTATGCTCAATAAACAGTTGTGGCCTAAGTGTGTGGGAGTGTCTGGGGATCTAAAGCTGGAATGCGACACACAAATAAGGAGTGTGATAGTGAAGAGACCACCTAGAATTACTGCGTTTATGAGATCCCCTGGCCCTGCTGTTGTTTAGCTCTAAGAATCCCAGCTAGTAAAACTTCTCAGAATGTTTTGTTTTGTTTTGTTTTACAACGTTGGGAATTAAATGAGCATATTTCCTAAGTTTAAATTTTGAAGACCTAACTTTACGCTGAGTGCTCTTAGTACTTCTCTGGTCCTCCTGCTCCCGTTCCTGTTCCCGGTGTGTCCTGGAGTATAGTAAGTGTTCTATAAACTTCCAAGCCCTAAGCCCTCTTCCACAGAACAGAAGCGGGGGGCCTCACTGAGACCTCAGACTGGTCACCTGCAGCAGGCTCCCCTGGTCATACAGAGACTCTGCCCTTCCGGCAGGACTCTAAGAGCTTGCTCTGTACCCTTAGACAGCTATGCCCTGTCTCCCACTCCTGGTTCGCAAGAGAAAGAGACTTCTGTGTTTTGTCTCCTGTTATCTGGTCCGTTTTAAAAAATGAGTCTAGAATAGCCAAAACCTCCCTCCAGGGGAAGCCCTCAGGGGCTATTTTAATTGTGTGATGAATGAAGCCCTGCTGAACTACCTTCATAAATCAACTGGATAGTGCTTGATATTTCAGGATAGAACACGAAGTCAGAGACAGGGACTCTGAACATCACCTTAAAAGACAGAAAGGAAAAAGGAAGACAGAGAGAGAGAGAGAGAGAGAGAGAGAGAGAGAGAGAGAGAGCCACAATGAAGCCTCAGAAAGAGAGTTAAGATTTGAACTGGCTGCCCCCCCCAAAAAAAAAATGGAGAGGCATAGAAACTTCTTTCTCAGACCCTGGTTATTGTTGGCAAGCATCAGGGGACCTCCCATGATGTCTACCAGAAAAAATAAAAAGGATGAGAATTCTCTGGTGTTTTCTTTTTAATTAGGGTTATTTATAGGGTTGAGATTGCTGTGTTTATGTGTGTGCATTTCCCTTCCCCGTGGTCATCGTCAGCTCTTTTGGCCACCCCGTTACAGAAACAGAAACACAACCTCCTCACTTCTGGTGAGAGCTCCTCTGAGGAGTCAGCAGCCTCTGCTGAGTCAGGTATGTTGAGCTGAGTCTTAAGAAGCAAGATCCTGGGACTCTTGCCTCTTTTGACCCAGGCAAGAATGAACTGTTGACCTGTCTTGGATGCCTCTGTGAAGGAAGTCTCTGGAGTCTGCCTGGACTGTGATCCAGGAATCTCAAGAGACAGGGCAAAGACTGCAAAGAAGTCTCCCAGTGAAGCAGCAGAGCCTGGGAACCAAAGGAAACACCTGTGAGCAAAGCTACCCAATGCTGAGGTCCCCTCCCAGGTCTTTCAGATTGTGAGGAAGGAAGGAGGAAGCCCTGGGGTGGGGAGGGGTACTACAGTTGACTACAAGGAGCTGGAGAGCATAGGCTGTGAGTCCTGTTGGAGGGAAAGCCTGGGCAGGTCACTTCACTTCTCTGGACCCTGGTCTGTCTGTCTGTCTTCTCTCTCTCTCTCTCTCTCTCTCTCTCTCTCCCTCTCTTTCGCTTCCTCCCTCCCTCCCTCTCTCCCTATTTCAGTGCTTCTCTGTGTAGCCCTAGCTGTCCTGCAACTCACTCTGTAGACCAGGCTGGCCACGAACTTACAGAGATCTATCTGCCTCTGCCTCCCAAGTGCTGGGATTAAAGGCATGCACCATGGGTCTCTTTAGTTGTAAAATGAAGCTGCTTGAACTCATGCACACCAGGAGTATTTGGTGTTCTGTGACTCAAGGAGTTCTGTGAAGAATATGCTGGCTCCCATTCCATTTCTTCCAAGCATCCTCAGCCCAGGCTTTAAATTTCTCAGGAGCCCTTTGCCTTCCAGCCTATCGAGAGGTGCATGCTTCTAAGAATGGGGAGAGAGGAAGCAATGGAGCCTTGTGGTTCTGTTCTGCTCACAGAAACACCAAACATGAAGACATTGTGGGAAAGCATATGCTCTGGAAAGGCGGCACCCCTAAACACCTCTGTCCATTAGCTAACAAATAATTTCTCTTGCCTCACAGTAAAAAAAAAAAACAAAAAAAAAACATGTATTGCCACAGAGTAATTGTCAAATTTTAAGGGCCTAATGGACAAGGCTTCATGTATAATGATTTCTTCCCAATGAGATTTGGTTGTTGGTCACTGGGTCTCTGGAAAAACACTTTGCCACCAAACCATTAGGGTAAAAATCATAAAGATGGAGTGAGAAGGTGGTGTGCTCATCCACATGTGAGAGTCCTGGAATCCACATAGCATAACAGCTTCTTATCCACACCCCAATCTTGATCTTTTCAACAGCCTCTAAATGCTACTTGGGCAGTAGTGGACAGGAAGAAGAAAGGTGAATGATCAGAGTGGAAGGATCTCAAATTCTTGAGAGGTGAGAACGAGGAAGGGATGAAGGGAAATTCCCACGGGAAAAACTGCCAAACTCAGACCGGACAGGCCAGGCAATCTGGTTCCAGATGGAGAACCCCACACCGAGTCAGTCGGAAGTCCTGGCCTCCTTTACCATCCCCACCTGGCCCCTCTCTCATTCCCCTCTTGTGTGGCTCTCCCAGAACCTCTTAGCTAGCACACCGTCCATTCCGCGTCTAAGCAATCATTTTACAAAGCGGACAGATCTATCGACTCCATATACTTACACAGACTGCACGTCTCTCACCGCCCTGTCAACTGCAGGCAGAACTTCATTCTGCCTGCTTCCTCCAAGCTCTTCCAAAGAGAAAGATGATGCAGTAGTGGCAGACTACCTTTTCCAGAGACCAGGCAACCAACAACTGAGTGTTCTGATGGGGAACAAGGCTGAGGAGATGTTGAAGAAAGATCAGGAAGTCAGCTGTTAGTCTAGTCATATGAATGCACGTACAGCTTTGTGTGAGGTACAGAGAGCCCCCCTGGACGCTCAGCGTCATTCCCCAGGAACTTGTCCATGCCTGCCAGTGCGCTCCAGGACCTTGCTAACTCAGCTGTGGTCCCCATATGCTGAGAAAGCCATTCTGGAAGAGGGGAGCTGTTATCCATTCCTCAATTTGTACAATCATCAATTTGCAAAGCCACAGCCCACCCTACCCTGACAGATGTTGCCTGACCCCAAACAATTAAGGGACCCACACTGGCATGGCATTTTGCATTCCCCCCCCCAAAAAAAAACCCATGAAAATAAAATCCTTCATCTTGGAAAGATTTGCTCAAACAACCTCACAGTAATTTTTCAACCATTAGTCCATAGAAAGCTTACAAATCCCTTCTGACACTAGAGAAGGTCATTAGTGATAAGAACTACACAAAGGAATTCAGTACTAAAACTCTGGAATTT
Organism: Peromyscus aztecus; assembly: GCA_902168405.1. Classification (NCBI taxonomy): domain Eukaryota; kingdom Metazoa; phylum Chordata; class Mammalia; order Rodentia; family Cricetidae; genus Peromyscus; species Peromyscus aztecus. The sequence continues at coordinate 54,813 of CABHPQ010194243.1, read as the reverse complement.
GACCCAAATTTTAACACTTGGCAGCCTGGTTTCATTTAAAGTCAGCCTTATGTTTTTCCGATTATCTTTCAGCTAGCCTGATATGAGAATTGTTGCTAGAGTTTTCCTGCCTGGCCCATAGTCAGGATAAATCTCTCTCACCTGCCAGTCCCACAGCCACTCAGACCCAACCAAGTAAACACAGAGACTTATATTGCTTACAAACTGTATGGCCGTGGCAGGCTTCTTGCTAACTGTCCTTATATCTTAAATTAATCCATTTCTATAAATCTATACCTTGCCACATGGCTCGTGGCTTACCGGCATCTTTACATGCTTCTTGTCCTGGCGGTGGCTGGCAGTGACTCTCTCTGCCTTCCTGTTCTTTTTATTCTTTCTGTTAGTCCCACCTATACTTCCTGCCTAGCCACTGGCCAATCAGTGTTTTATTAGCAACACATTTGCCCTTCAAAACATCCCACAGCACTTCCCGCTTTTTTTTTTCAAAAAGGGAAGGTTTTAACCTTAACAAAGTAAATTACATATAATTTGGGAATTTGGGCGTAGCTTCTCTTATTACTTCCTGCTGGAGGGGGGCACTGTATCTTATGGGGACACAAAGAAAATTTTAGGATCATGGAGTAGTCCGTGAGGGTGTATCGTCTGAGCCAGTTGCCTTGAAATGGTTCTGGATGTTGGATCATCTGGGCCTTGGTGTCATCGGAGACCTTTCAGGTGGTCTTGGCTGGTCAAACCTGATGTATCTTAATCTGGAACAAATCCATAGCCTTTGGCTTTCTGTGGAAACAAAATCAGAGCTTCCTTTCCAAAGCAACATATCTTTACATCCAAATTTTGAAGTCAAGGTATCTTTAAAATATACATATTGGTTTAACTCAGCTTCCTTTACAATCAAATATCTCTCTGCAGTTAAGAATCCCAAAGACAACACAATGCAGATTCTCTGTGTGATATCCATCTTTATGTGGCTTATATTTATACTACCTTTACTGTCTCTTTAAAGATTTTATTTTTCAAAACTATCTATTTCTTTATATAACTTCATATTTCTTTTTCTCTCTCTTTGAAGCCTACGTACATTTTTACACACATTTTAAAGCATTTAAAGTCTTGTTCCATCTGAATCTGTCGTATTGTGAACCTGTTACTTTAAACTGCAGCATTCTAAGACTGAAATGGTGCTGTGGCTGCTGGCTCCGCCCACCTCAGCTTCCCAACATGGTGGTGATACGTTTACCACCAGCTCTGGGAGCCTTCGTGGGTCTATGCTTCTATCAAAGCAGCGTGTAGCCCAGAAACCTCTTTTTTTTTGTTTTGTACTAGCAAAGGCTAAATCCACCACGCAGCTTAATGTGCCACTTGCAGACGCCTCATTCCCACCATACTTCAGGTCAAACATGTACGCCAGGAACCCGCCATACAGTAGTTCAGGCCCGCAGGCTGAGGCTAACTTGAGAAAGACAACTAGGAAGCTGTTTTAGCTCTGTTTTAGAATCTTCTTTTTATGCTTTCTCAGGTTTTAAGTGGAAATTCCTGCCCCACGTTCTGGCGCCATTTGTAGCTAGAGTTTTCCTGCCTGGCCCACAGTCAGGATAAATCTCTCTCATCTGCCAGTCCCACAGCCGCTCAGACCCAACCAAGTAAACACAGAGACTTATATTGCTTACAAACTGTATGGCCGTGGCAGGCTTCTTGCTAACTGTCCTTATATCTTAAATTAATCCATTTCTATAAATCTATACCTTGCCATATGGCTCGTGGCTTACCGGCATCTTTACATGCTTCTTGTCCTGGCGGTGGCTGGCAGTGACTCTCTCTGCCTTCCTGTTCTTTTTATTCTCTCTGTTAGTCCCACCTATACTTCCTGCCTAGCCACTGGCCAATCAGTGTTTTATTAGCAACACATTTGCCATACAAAACATCCCACAGCAGAGAATGGTTCTTTTATTTAGCCCAACAGATGGAAGAGAGTAGTTTTATTCCAAAAAGCAAAGAAAGTCACTGTCTATACACACCTAGAGACTCCTGTTGCCAGACAATTGACCCCTGCACACCACACTGACACTCTGAATAGAAGATCTGAGCAGACATAGGTGTAGGGGTCAGCTGTCTAGATGCCTTTCCCCATCTAGAACATTCTAGAATGTGCCCTGGGGCATTTCCACCCCAAAACCTCGGTTTATGTTTTCTATACTTTTGACTCCCAGGAAGCTGGGTGTTCCATTCACCCCTCCGTATTCCTAACACAGACTTCTATTAACACACATTCTTCTTTTTTTCCCCCTTTGCTCAAGACTTCCTATATTTCTAAATCAGCAGCTGTCCACATCTGGCATAAGCAAGACTTTTTAAATTTGTCACTTCCTAGTTTTCTAGAAGAAGACAGATTCTGCCAATTCTGGTGATTTCCCTAATTTTTTTTCTGTCACTGCCTCAGAAGAGCAAAGCTTAGGGAAATGTTGACAAATGGCTTTGCTAATCCTAAGTTAGCAAGAAGATCCACTCCATGAACTAACGTCGTTCCAAGCTGTCTCCATAATGCTGCAGTCTGATCTCACTTCACCCAACTGTAAGTACCTTCTGGTCCTTAGTTTCTTTGCTTCCGTGTTAACATCTGTCCTTGATCTCTCACCTTATGTCCATCGTGGCTTTCGATCTCTACAGAGGGGTGAGGCAGTGAGATGAAGGGAGGGCTGGGGTGAAGGGAGGGCTGAGGTGAAGGGAGGGGTGAGACAAAGGGTTGGCAGTCATTAAAAGAGTTCCCCAGATTATTTTTCCACTAGCTTCCCATTCTCTGGGAATCTTCTATCTTCTGAGATGCCTTGCTACCAAAGGAGAGTAAAGTCAAACACTCTGTCTGTGACTCAGCCCTTCCACTTCATGTTTCGTGACATTATGACTGTTTGAGACACTGTACACTCATTCTTCTGTTCTTAACCAAAATAGTGAACTGTTGCTTAGATCTGGGCCCAAGTCCAACCATTGAGAGATAAAGAACTTACTTGAAAGATACGTGAGTCAGCATCTAATAGAAGATGATAGCATTATTTCTCACCATGTAAGTCATATCCCCTTCCCGCTAGCTATGATTATATTAATAATCTCTGGCAAATGATATTACTTCTAATGCTCAGCTTACTTCAAGACAAAAATATTAGATACATCTACCTTAAAGTAGTTTTTTAGAGTGGCAAGGCCATTGAGATTATAATGGCATTTTGTCTGTGGAATGCTACAGCCACTCAAGTGAATTTTCCTAATCTTTTTTTTCATTGAGTCCCCTTTATACCATGACTTGGTCACTATGGCCACCTCACAAGGACCTACTATCACTTATAAAACCAGATATGGTTTGGTATCTGTCTATATCTACAACATTCTCTGCTGTTCTTCAGCTCTTGGTCATATTTTTGTCAAGAACATAAAATGTTCTTCCCTACCATAATCCCTAACAGTATTCACATATAATCATGCTTTCACCTGGAGGGTTCTACATCCCCCTGAAAATTTAAGATATCTTGGGCTCAATGAGATGCTTTATTTCCTCAAAGAAGCCCCTCTGTGAGCACAGACTAATCCACAGGTTAGTGAACGTCTGTAGCCTTGTCTCCCTCTACCCATCTATTTCTTAGTAGATGTGTTCCATCCTTTCCAGAGAATTATTCACCCACCCTTATGTGAGGCAGGCCTATGCCAACCAGTGATTGGCATGGGGATCGTTTCATGACTCATTTGTGCCTTGTCTGGGAATGCTAAAATGAAGATTCTTTATTTTCTATCCAGATTCGAGCTGAAACCTAAGATCTGGAGCTATCAAGTCTCCTGGAGCTTTCTGAAAATAGTAAATACCCCATAGCACAGAGCAATGGAGGGGAGAAAAAGAAACTGTAGTCAGAGTAAAGTGGGGCTCACGGTTCCCACCTAATGTGCCCAAAGACATCAATTGTTAATGGTGTTAGCAAACAAAGTTCACCTTTTTTTTTTTTTAACTGAACTTAGTTCAGTTTGGACTTCCTCCCACTGCACACTCTGAGTGAGGGTCTGTGTCTTCTTGCATTTGCCAGTCACCCTGGGGTGTGCATTTGTTCAATTTATATCTTGCACTATAGAGTATATGATTGCTTCTCCAGTTTCTAGGACACTATAAGCATACTGTAAAGTGTCAGTAAATACTTCTGAGTGAAAGCAAGATGAAGGGGTGGGACACTCTGAGATTCCAAGAGCCATCAAGTGTTTCCATTCCAAGGGCCTGGTCTAAAATATGAGACTGGTTCTGCAACTCGTTGGATCTTCTGCTCTATAGTGCAAAGTGTTGCATTAGGGACATTCTCATTTTTCCTCCACTCCCTCAGCCCCCAGAAGAGTAACGTATCTGTGTCAGCCTTGGCTACGTGTATCTCCGTGGAGAACAGCGAACTCTTCACCACACCACCTCCAGTACACACGACTTTCAAGTCATCTGTGCGTCAGTGGGACAGGAATCACTCATGTAATAAAGACTCTTGTATGACCTTCACACTTAAGCCGTATTGCCCCATAGCTTCACTGAAAATAATGGAGTTTAATCTTCAGTGTTGTTTACCCAACTCAGTTGTTTCGAAGCTAAGGCAGGGGAAAAACCGGGAGTGCTATTTAGTTTCCCGTCTGAAACCAATTTTTTTCAAGGCTAGAAGCTTTTAGACATCAGTAAGAATTTAAATTAGGAAAACTAAATGCAACCTGTAGCTGATGAGTCTCAGTAGAACCTCAGTTGCAAGGTTTAGGCTATAAAATTCAGCAACTGTAAATATTATGGGGTTTTGACCTCACACCAGGGGACTGGTTCCTATAGTTGTGTGGTTGGTTTTTAACTGGATCAGCCAGCAAAAGCAGATGCGACCTGCAGGCTTTAGAAGAAAACCATAAGGAATTCTGGCCTTTGTGGGCCACTGTAGTTTGTGGAAGCTTTGTTTGCAGGTGAGTAGCTTTTCCTAACACTCACAAACCTCAGCACAATGACGAATAAACAGGGATGCAGGGTGACTTGGTACACACATGTGTTCAGTGCTCGTTCTGATAAGATTCGACCAAAGGAAAAAGAGTTCCGAACATTGGGCTGTAGGCATTGTGACTGAGAGGAAAGAGGGGAAGTCCTGTAGAGAGGGGATATGCAGAAGTTGTTCACTGGTTCAACTAAGTTCCTAAATGGAGAAAATCAATGTAGACTTTAAACTTCAAATGTCCCTACTGTCTGTGTGTGCCATGGAGCCCTACCATGTGAGGTACCTGCTTTCGTCTGTAAGCCAGGAACAATTCTATATCAAACATACATAATTTTGTTCATTATTGCTATTGTTTTGAATGTCTTTTAGATTCAAGTGAAGGAAATGTGGATGGAATAACTTTGAATTAATCTAGCTAATCTACAGATCCTTCTAGATCTTGTGGGCCACCAACTAACTACCAAATTATGACATGGAGATTTATTATTAGTTTTGAATGTTCAGCCTTAGCTTAGGTCTTATTTTAATCTGTTTCTCTTTATCTACATTTTGCTGTGGGGCTTTTTATTTTTCTTTCTTTCTGGATATCTTACTTCCCTGCTGCCTCCATGTCTGGCTGGCAGCTGCCTGGCTTCTGATCCCAGCTTGTCCCTCTCTTTCTCCCTTGTTCTTTCCTTCTCCTTCTTCTCTCTCACTCCTCCAGCCTAGATTTCTCCTCCTACTTATTCTGTCTGCCTGCCAGCCCTACCTCTCCCTCTCCTGCCTAGCTACTAGCTGTTCAGCTTTTTATTAGACCAGTCAGGTGCCTTAGGCAGGCAAGGTGAAACAAATGCAACACATCTTTACATAGTTAAACAAATGGGGCACAAACAAATATATCTTTACATCATTAACAAAGGCAGCAGGAACAAATATAACATACCTTCACATAGTTAAAGTAATATTCCTCAACATAAACAAATATAACACATCTTCACATAGTTAAAATAATATTCTACAACAGATCCTAGAGTCACCAAGTCATCTTAGTTAATGATGAAGTCTTGAAAAATAATTTTAGACTTTGGAGTCCTAAGCTGCCCTCTTCTCCTCCTGCCCCCCAAAAAGAATAGCATTTTAAGAAACAGGGAAGAAAAAAAAGAATATTTCATGGATATTCTTTTATATCACAGATGAAACACACACAAAATTAGTGTTAACCAGGATGCTAGAAAAGAACATTAAATATTTATGTCAAAAATTCTTGCTGGTAGCTAATGAATGCTGAGAGTAGAAGAAATAGTCTTCCCCAGGAAGAGCACACCAGTTGATTATCCAATACCAAATGGTCAGCTCTGAATACATACATATAAATAACATGATACAGACTAAGCAGGTTACATTTAGGAATATGTATGTGTATACATGTATGCATGTAGTAACAATTGGTGAATAAGAGTATGGATGTGCAAGAGAACAAAGAATGTAGCTGGAGTCTTCTCCAGTCCTGCCCGAGGCCTGCAACCACTCAGACCCAAATAAACATACAGAGGCTTATATTAATTAAAACTGTATGGCCTCCAGTGCCACTTTGAGATCTTTGGCAGCAGTTAACTCTGCAGTTCACACACGATTGAGTCTGTATGATAATGAGTATTCAGAGACGGGTAATGCCTGGGGGGCACTCACCAACCTAAGACAGAACACCTGTGTGGCCTGGGCAGGCGTCTCCATGATGGGTAAGGTGACCTGCTGACGTCCCATGCAACCCAAGTCAGAAGCTCATTTTTTAATAAAAGGGGGACCTGTAGGGCCCTGGCCCCTGTTTTGGGTAACTGTTGCCTTGCTTGCGGACCTTGAACTTGATAATCTCCCTATGCTTATTCCCTGCCAGGTTCCACCCTCCTGAATGTTTAAGGGAAGTTCCTTGTCTGGTATCCTGAATAATGGGCGTTAACAGATTAGAAGCAAGATTGTAAAACATCAGTAGCGAACTTCTGCCCTCCGGGGTACTCCCATTGTGCTGTAAGCCTGTATTTAAGACCTCCTCCCCCCTTCAATAAATGACATTCGGCATTTAAAATTAAAATATATATATATATATATATAAAATATATAATTGAATGAATACTGCGAATGTAATCTATGAACACCACAAATGTGATTAATATCATGAGTGTAATTAATGAATATCATGAGTGTAATTTAAAAGATAAATAAATAAAGTAAAAAAAAAAAGACAGGCTCAAAAAAATAAGTGAATATCCAGTTAAAGCATAATAAAGCATTTGTTTAACAGTGAAGATATTTTAATGCCAAGTCACAATTCCTGTTCATGAAATTATGGAACCCAAAGAAAATAGTCTTGGTACTTTCAACATAATGTAATTTATTTTCATTTACAGATTTGCAGAAAGACAATACAAAATGGATGAGGCTATTTAAATTGTAATAGCAGTATCAATAATCATAATGATAATAAATATGATGTGAAATAGTAAAAAAAAAAAAACTGTATGGCCTAATGGCTCAGGCTTCTATTGACTAGCTCTTACACTTAAATTAACCCATAATTCTTATTTATGTTTAGCCACATGGCTTAGTACCTTTTCTCAGTTCTGCCTTTACATCTTGCTTCCTCTGTGTCTGGCTGGTGACTCCTGACTCAGCCTTCCTGTTCCCAGCATTCACCTCTCTGCTTGTCCCGCCTATACTTCCTGCCTGGCTACCGGCCAATCAGCATTTTATTTATCAACCAATCAGAACAACACATTCACAGCATACAGAAAGACATCCCCAGCAAAGGAGGGGTACATTGGAGATTTGGGAGGGAAGAAAGGGAAGGGAGAAATGTTGTAATTATATTATAATCTCAAAAATTTAAAAAAAAAATGTTTGCTCTTTAGGAATGAAGTCTGTGTGTAAAGTCCAAGAGGATCCTAGTAGTCTACAGAGAGGGGAAACATGATGCGTTTGGATCAAATGAATAAGACAGAGCAAGGAAGCATTTCTTAATTTTTATAAAGAGGAAAATATTCAAAAGTGTGGGTAACATTTCCTATCTCTATCATTGGCGAGCATTGTTCCAGCGACCCTCCCAAGGAGTCTTCAGTTTTCTTGGACAATTTGGCTTTCCTTGTACAATTTCATTAGCATGTAGACATCAAGCTGAATTGCATATTCTGATCTCATAAAAAAAGATAATCCCAAAGGCAACCGTTTCGTTGTGCTGTAGATTATTGGCCATTTGTTGCCTAGTTTAATTGTTTTTTAATGCCTCAAACACATCTGGTTCCTCAAAGGTGTCCCCTTTGAGTTCGCCTCACCATGGGATGTGTTCTTTCAGTAATGAAATAGCATAGATTCAAGAAGTATCCTTGAGTATGTGAATGAGAACCATGTTGAAGTTTTGGAAGTTATTCCTTTGTAATTTTGGAGGTCTCACTGAGGTGCTGTATAAACCAGCCTTCCAGATTTAACATGACCTCATGAAACCGCATCTATTGGATCTAATTGTTTAAGCCCAAGAATGTGTTTTCTGGGTTTCCACAATGATTCCTAAATGGCGTCTACAACTTCTACAACTTCACCTGTCCTGACTTTTCTCTCTGAGTTGGTAGTTTTTTTTCTTCCATTTCTCCAGTGGGCCAGCTTTGGTTCTGGGAGTGCTTTGTGTATGGGGAACTGGTATTGATCTCTAAAGTGAAAGGACAATGGAGATCCTGATCTGTTAATTTTTGCTTGTCCCTATATCCAATTGTGACCTCTGATAAGTAAGTGTGTGTGTTCTGCAGAGAAGATCAAGCCTATGAGATCTGAGTACATTGAGTAGCTGTGAACTTGTGTCCAGGCTAACGTTCCAGAACTGAAGTCATGGGCTCCTTGATATAAGCAAGAAAAGCTTTTATCTTTCAGCTCTTGAAGTATATTTTAAAAGTTAGATCAAGAAAATGTGATGTGTATTTAATTGAATACTATACAGCCAGAAAATACATGGAATTCTGGCATTTGCAACAACACAGATAGAATTGGACATTATGTTAAACATAAAGGCCAGATATAAAGACAAATACAGCATGTTCTCACTTATATGTGAAAGTTTAATCCTTCAAGAAGGAAATAGAATAATTATTACCAGAGTCTTCAAAGGGAGAGATAAAGAGATGAACTTTACTAATACAGGGGTACAACGGGATATGAGAAATAATTTCTAGTATTTTACACCATAAAATAACTGTGATGGATAATAGTTAATTATTTAAAACAGCTCATAGAGAAGAGTCATGAGTGTTCACAGTACAATGATAGATTTCTGAACTGATGGGCCAGTTACCCTGATCTGATTCTTATATTCTGCTCACATGTATTCATGAACCATTTCATCATACTTCATAAACTGTATATTTTACACATATTTAAAATAGATGAGGTCTTTTAAAATAAAAAAGCCTCTTCCTAATTGGTTTAGAGATAATAACTATTTACATAAATCAAATATTTCACAGAATTTAGAGTATTTTACTAGAAAATTAAAAGACTAGAGCTAATATTCTTAATATATTTATAAGTGAATAAAGAGTCCTATTTGTCAAAACTGCCATTTTAGAAGAATTTTTATGTTAAAGTTCAAGTTTACATAATTAAAGTGAGTCTTTAAGTAGGTCAAACTGATTTAGTTATTTTGCTTGAAGATAATCTATAAAATTCCCCTTATTTTAATACTACCAAGAAGAGTTCAAGGATGTATCTTATTTTCATAAGATCTTAGTATGTCCTGAATTTATTCTATTGGCTTACTCATCAAATTAGCTAACATTACTCCCATGAAATCACTAAATGTAAAAAACTTTAAATGTGGATTTGATTAAGTATAAATTTAACAAAAATCTAATATATTTATAATGTTTCAGGCCAAGATCCATACTTGACATGAGAGTAATCTAATTAACTAATTAGTAGTCTTAAGATGTCTGTATAATACTAAAACAATAATCACAATACATTTGTGTGTGTGTGTGTGTGTGTGTGTGTGTGTGTGTGTGTGTGTGTGTACTTTTGTTTCATATTTTACATGCCATGAAATAATAATACTTACAAGTCAGGTGAATGATCATGTTTGTTCTTCCCAGATTAGAAAGGTATAAGAGGGTTTTTGCTGGCTAGTTTTATCTCACTTTGACCCAACATGGAGTCACTTGGGAAGAGGGATCCTCAATTGACAAAATACCCCTACCAGACTGGCCTGTGGGCAAGCCTATGGTGCATTTTCTTGATTGATGATTGATATAGGAGGGCCCAGCTCATTGTGGATGGAGCCATCCCTGAACTGGTAGTCCTGGGTTGGGTAAGCAAGCAGACTAAGCAAGGCATGAGGAGCAAGCCAGTACACAACACAGTCCCCCATGGCCTCCATAACTAAGACAGTGTTGTGTTATTAGAGCAGGCAGTGGTGTGTGTGTGTGTGTGTGTGTGTGTGTGTGTGTGTGTGTGTGATGTTCTTGCAAGTTTATTAAAATGTTATGCATGGGCAATTATCAATTAGTTCACAGTTTGTCCTATGAATGTCAAAGTTGGTTAATTTAGTCGCTAATTATAGTTGCTATGGATGATTAATATTATACTGGCACACATAGTAACTAGTTCCTGAAATATGCTGTGTTTATTTCAGTGTTTTACCATCAGTCCGAATAATAGGCTGTCAAGGTATTTGAATGTGCAAGAATTCTCCAAAGAATCAATAGGATATGGTATATATATATATATATATATATGTATATATGTATATATATATATATATACACATTTTTTTATGTTTTTGTTATCATACAAACATCAGAATGGACTCAGTAGATGACTCAGTGGGTAGAACTGCTTGTTGTGCAAGCATGAGGATCTGAGATCAAATCCCCAAAACCCACGTGAAAACCCAGATGCGTAGTGTGGGCATCTGCAACCTCAGCTCTCCCATGGAGAGATGAAAGATGGAGACAAAATAATTCCTGGAAGGGTGGGCTGGGGGGGGGGGGGGGGAGGGGGGGAGGAGGGAGAATGGGGGAATCTATGACTGATATGTAAAGTTGAATTATGTTGTAAAATAAAATAAAATAAAATAATTCCTGGAAGCGTGAAGGCCAGCTAGCCCATCCTATGCATCAGATAGAAGGGAAAATCCCTCTCTCAAACAAGGTGTGAATGAGGACCGAATTTGCCTTCTGAGTTCCACACGCAGACCACAGTATACAGTATGTGTGTGTGCCCCCATTCATGTGCATGAATGCTCACACACACACACACACACAACCAAAATCCATGAAAATGGTTTTCTTCTAAGCTAAGTTCACTCATTTTTCCAGAATATGACAGAGGATAGTGAAGTATAATAGGAAGTGATACACTGACAAAGTTGTAAAGAATTCTAAAAAGTTAATTTTGTGAGTCTTGTTTTAAAATATTGCAAATTTCAATCTGATAAAAGTATAAAATATTTTAAAACTTTAATGAAGTTTGACATGTTGCTAGGTATGTTCATAAAACAATTGTTAAAGGTTGAATGTATCAAATATTGGGCCACAGGAAAACTAGACTTTGGCTTTTACCATTAAATCGTGATTGATTTTGAAGGACTTTGTAACTGGAAAAAATGTAGCTGAAAGTTTTCCTATGTACCACCCGGACCTGCAGCCACTCAGACCCAAGTAAACACACAGAGGCTTATATAAATTATGGCCTATGGTTCAAACTTCTTGCTAGCTAGCTTCTATATCTTAAATTAACCCGTTTCTATTAATCTATGTATCACCACATGTTCCATAGTTTTACCTGCATCCCATTACATGTTGTTCCTTGGGCAGCTGGCTCACCTCTTCCCTTCTGCCTTTCTTCTTCCTGTCTATCTGCTTGTATTTCCCACCTGCCTCTAAGTTGCCTTGCCATAGGCCAATACAGTTTTAGTTATCAACCAATCAGAGCAACACATATTCACAGCATACAGAAAGACATCCCACAGCAGGACTTAGTTGCCTTTTATCAGTGGTTAGCAAATGTTTGTTTGGTTGGTTGGTTGGTTGGTTGTTTGGTTGATTGGTTCATTGGTTTTTAACCACCTAAGAAATCTACTCAGAGAGCAGAAACACAATAGTCCTTATAATTGTTCCTTCCTCTATGTTTATTAAAAACTTTACCATTATGGCCAATCCTGGGCCGGTAGAGGACACATATGGCTCCCCCCATACCTCATGGTCTGGGGAGGGGAGCACAATAAACCAGGAGCCACTCAGCACTTTCTAGGGCTGAGCTGGCAGTTGGGCAACATCATGCCATGCACTGCCGGTGGTTTCTAGGCCTGGCATATGAGAAAAGAAAAGCAACAGCTCTGTGCCATGTCTTGTGACTGGGGCAGAGAAGACTCAGCCAAGTGCCACCTGTGACTCAACCAGGAATCCTGGCACCAAGTGGTTGGGCACCATTATGGTGAGCAAGTACAGGGTGGGGAAATGGAAGAGAGAGAGAAGAACAGTTCATGGGCTGGGGATAAAGGCAGATCTGTTGGAGAGGTGAAGGTGGAAAGGAATGGCTGATGTGAATGGCCTGCTAGCCATCTGAGTCCAAGGTGAGGTCCAGGTCTAGCCTATTGCCAAGGGCCAGGTCTTGGTCCAAGGTCCAGAAGAAGCCAGGACGCCTGTGTTGATGTCTGTGGCTCCTGTTGACACTGAGAGTCCTGCAGGGGCCAGTAATATTGGCTGCCACCTGGGGCCATGTTGCTGTCCAAGGGCCACACTGTCTTGGGGGCCATGCTGATCCAGGTGACCTGCGCTGCCACCTGGAGCTATGGTGACATCTGGGCCTGGGCCATGACCATGTCTGGGTCCTTGGTCCTGCCACAGCTGGGGTCTATGTTGATGTCTTTGGCCTATGATGCCACCAAAGGCCACACGATACCTAGGGTGTAGGCCACAACCTGTGACCATGTTGGTGTCTGAGGGCTGCACTGCCACCAGAGCCAAGCTAATTTGAGTGGTCAGCTCTGTCTTCTGAGGCCATGATATCATTTGGGCCAGGGCTGCTGCCAAGGGCCATGTCTGGGTCCATGGCCCTATCACAGTCAGGGTCTATGTATGTAGCTCCTGATATCATCTAAAGACACACTGATGCTGATGCCAGGGGTCTGGGCTGCCCCCTGGGGCCATTTTGTTGTCCAAGTGCCATACTGCCACAGGGGCCATGCCAACCTATGGCCATGAGGGAAAGCTAGCAGGTCGACCAGACTAGCTACCACCCAGGGACAGAACCAAGGCTACGTGTGCTGATACTTTATTTGTGCTGAAATGTGATATTCTATTTGTATGTTAATAAATAAAGTTTTCCTGGAGATCAGAGGTCAGTAAGCCATAAACAGAAGTCACGCAGTGGTAGCCCATGCCCTTAATCTGATCACATGACAGTCAGAGTCTCTGTGTGGTCAAGGACACAGCCAAGCGTGGTGACATGAGCCTTTAATCCCAGTACCAACCATAGAGACCTGGAGGTCTGTATAGACAAGCAGTGACGAGGAAGTCATGTGGCTGGGCTTAGAGCCAATGAGAAGGCAGAACAGAAAGTCAACAAAAGCACAGGTCAGACAGGAAGAAACCCTCTTTGTGGAAGCTACTGCTGGTAGTAAGCTAAGGCTAGTCGTGGCTATTGCTCTGATATCTTCGGCTGTTACCTCTGTATTTGTGTGTTTCTTATTTAATAAGACTGTTTAGAAATTCATCTACAGCTATGAGTTGGTCCACCCCTACATCCACCTCATCTATGAACTGCTGGAGCGTGTGAAGGGGACGAACCTACAAGTCCAAAATTGCAGGATCTCCATGACACAGGACAACAGGCTTGTCAAGGGGAGCCCCAGGGAGAGCCCATTACCAGTGGTGTAGCAGAAGCCCAAAGCCTTGAGGAAGACCAGTGACTGTGGCAATGATCACTTGCAAGTAAAGATGAATGGACTGAAGCGTAAACTGTCTGACCCAATGGGTCACACTACAGCTTCCATAATAAGATTCTTCTTCCTTTTTTTTTTTTATTTTTGGTTTGTTTTGGTTTTGTTTTTTCTTTTAAATTTTTTTTTGTTTGGGGGAGGTTGCAAGGGCAGAGGGTATATGTGAAGAGTCAGGAAGAAAAGTGGGGTTGGAATACATGATGTGAAATCCATAAAGAATCAATAAAAATTATTTTGAAAAACTTTATCATTATGCTAAATGATAAGCAGTCAGGTTAAAAAAAAGTAACAGAGGGTGTATGCAGGGAACACTTCACATTCCACAATTTTCCATGTGATCCTGGAGGCTGCAATCCCCACTCGGCAGGCTAGGCAGGTAATCTGGAGACTCAGGAAGAACTCAAGTCTTTTCGTCAGACTTTCACTGAGTGGATGTGACCCTGGCTCATTGTGGTGAGCAATCTGATTCATGTGAAAAGTCCTCATCCAAAACACCCTCAAAAATGTCCAGGATTAAGCTTGACCAAATATCTATGTAGTGTGAGCCAGACAAGTTGATCTATGTATTCAGCCATTCATTGTTTTAGGGGCATTTATGGACTTGATCTACTCTGATGATTTTGAATTTGTTTTCTGATATCATACCCCAAATTTGAGAGGGCTAAAAATTATACCAAAACTATCTGAGATTTCCCAAAAAGCTGTATGCAATTTCGAAGACTTTTCTTTCACTTTATAAAAATTAAAAAATACTAGAAGTTAATGGGTGTGTTTGTTATTGGCTGTGCTTAATTAGTGGTGTTTCGAGAGCTGCATGTAAGGAGCTGTGAAATAAAATGGTAATTGTACATAGGGGAAATGTCATTAAAATAAGTGTTGAAGTTGGATGTGGTGGTACACACCTATAATCCTAGCATTAGGAAAGCTGAGACAGGAGGACCAGGAGCTTGAAGCCAGCCTGGCATACACAGCTAGATTCTGTCTCAAAACAAACCAATAAATACACATTCAGAGACTTTTATGGTCCTTTTATGGACAAGAGATTCCTGGAGATGTCCAGGTATCTTTACTTTCAGCTATACATTCTTGCCTCAGCAGAAATTCCAAGCAGAGCCTCAGAAAATTGTTATGTATTATCCCCAATAGAGAATTTTATCTCCTCGGTTTGATGTCATTGGTAACTTTAATAAATTAGCCGCACAGTCTACAGCTAATTCAATCTTGTCTACAAATGTTTTCCTCCTTCCAGGGCTGCTTACTAGAAAGCTGGGAGCCCTTCTTGTCCTTAACAAAGGGCTGTCTCAGGAGTTTCAGGTAAGGACCGAAGCAGCACTTTTAACTGTTGATGTGGGAAGTAGACACCCAGAAACGCTGGCTTCAGAACACAGTAATCACAAAACTTAGTTGTGAGCCTACCGTGGGGCTGGGTGGGGATTTCCAGGAATTGCCTTAGTTCCAAAGCAGATAATTTCATGAGCACAGACTTTATATCCAACAGTACAGGAAGTGATTACATGGACAGAATGAACTGGTAGGGGTGATTTTCCTGTGACTATTTCATATGCAACTTAACTTTTAATATTCAATATTTTGCTGAAAGTAAGAGGAAGACCTTTTTACTCTTATTTTTACTCAGAGTTTCAATTTAGTAAACTGTTTCTGCAACCTGAACACATTGAACATATAAATGGTAGCAGAATCACAGTGACCATTCAGAATTGTCTTTCAGGCTTGCCAGACCATTTGGTCTCTGTCAAAGCTTGGTCAGCTCTGATAAATGAACACCCAGGCCGAGCATCTCCAAGTTCAAAACAACAAAATCTGAAATTTTTGAATCTAGAATTTGGGGGAGGTATGGCTTGTACGTGACACCATAAATAGAAAATTGAACACTTTTAAATGTTGTTGAATGCCCTAAGTTATTATAAATATTGTGTAAAATCATCTTCAGGTAAGTATGTATGGTGTGCATGGAAGATAATTAATTTTGTGTTCAGATTTGAGGCCCATCCTCAAGACATTTTATTAAGCATAATCTAAATCTGAAAAATACGAAATCTGAAATACTTTCAAGTATTTTAAATGGCTGATACCAAGCCTGTGGCTAGGTAAATATACTGATGAGTACATCAAACTGTGAAAGTAGCCATCGATCATATGCCAATGGATGGCCATGGCTTTGTTTCAATAAAACTTCATTTATAAAAAGAAGTGGCAAGCCTGATTTGACCTAGTTGGTCAGTTTGTCAACACCTAACCCAAAGCATCCTGAAGTTTCTCTAATTATTGCCCTGGGATCTTAATTATTCTAGAAGCAACTTTATCTCCAAGCCTAATTGATATCAGGCATACACTTTTTAAAATAATTTTTAAGGATCTTTCAATAGGTGCAGCATTTCTTCTTTCTGTCTAATTGGATGTTTTATCTCCAGCAAGCACCAGCCATCTTCCACCCAAGTTAGAATTAATTACCAGAGAAACATAGGAGCCAGACAGGTGGGATCAAAATGTCAGTGTTATTACAGATAGACTCTTCTGTGGGGAGGGAGTGCAGCTGTTTGTAGCCAAGCAGGCTTGCTAATACTTCATTTTGAATTAGGCAGGCCTGCTCATCCAGTCACAGGCACATCTGGACACAGGCTTCACCATGTGGAGCTATGTCTACAAAAGACAGAGTGCAAGGTACAAGAGTATGTGTGTTCTGTGGGACTGTCTTGGGAAAGGAGGAAGGAGGAGCTGACTCATGAACAGCCAGCCCTGTTTCCCAAGTTATCAATCAGAGAAAAAGCATTCCTCTTTCCCTTGGGAGTTTTGAGGTGGGCAACAAAGGGACCAAGAGTGTTTCTGTGTTCAAGATTTGTCCATGATGAAATAGAAACTAGGAAAAATAGGAAAGGTTTTCCCTCCACATCAACATAACCTCTGGTCTTACAACCTTCTGATCAAAATGATCAGTGATCCCTCATCCCTCAAAAGTCCGATTCTGATATCTCAATTCGGCATGAGGGATGCTTTACTGTTCTGTCTGGCTCTAACCTGCTTCTCCCTCTGCCAATTCTTCCTCCCTGGCCAAGAGAGTCACTCAGATTGCTACCTCCTTGTCTTTTTGCCCCTGCCATTACTTCCACATAGAAGGCACTTCTTAGTTTTCTTGTTTAATCCATATCTACCATTTAGGGTGTGGTCCCATCCCTGGTGAAAACTCTGATCACTCTGGTTCTCAAGATCTTTGTTCTTAAACTCCCAACACATTTAGGGTCTGACCCTCTTACTAGGCATTTACAGTTTATGTTGCTAATTAATTTTCACAATTACATTCTATCCACAGATTTAGAAAATTGTTTTGTTAATTCTGTGAGGCTCAGAAATATTTATTATTCTCAAAGCAACTGGCACAACTATTACTCATAACATAAGTGCTCAAACATTTGCCCTTCCATTGTTCTTGAAAAATAAAGCTACTAATTGCAAATGTGAAACAATAAGGACTTCTCATTAGTACAGACCATGTCCATCAGTGAAAATTAACAAGGGTTGGCTCCATTCAGAACTGCTCTCCTGGAAACGTCACGAAATTGGATTTTAGATGGGTTGTTCCTCATCCTGTTGAAATGCAGGTGTGCTGGCTTCCCCTTCACGTCTTCTCTTAGCAGCTGTGACTTCCAGGTTACTCACTTGCAGAAACAGAGTTGCAGCACTCAGAGGGCCTTCCTCCCATCCGCCAGTCTACTGACTCTTCGGTTAGAATGCCAACGGCATCCAGAAGTACTAGAACTCCTTTGCAGACAGCATAGATCACCTCAAATTATGTGACTCCATAAAAGGCTAATGCCAGTTACTCAGAACTATTTTTTATTTTTCTCTTTACATCAGGAGTTGGGTGCAGATGTGACACCACTCTGGCAAAAGAGCTTTGTGAACTGGAGAAGAATCTGACATTGTCATAGTCTGAAGCTGCATCTACTGTCATTTCTATAATGGCCAAGAACGTTGAGTGCCCTGTCATGTACAGGAGGATCCCAGACAATGAGGCATTACCTTCCTCAGCAAGTGCTTATGCATGTTTGTCCAGACATTCTTGTGGGTAAAAACTTAAATTATTTGAGCTCCAGACTTAATTTCATTTGTATAAAAACACCTAGAACGTGATTTTTGTATGTTGTGCAGTTTTGGACAGTTGCAATTTTCTAAGTACGACTGCTATGTAAATCATGGGAAGGGTATAATTTGTCTTGAATGGAAATTTCAGTACTGCATTAATCATCCTGAAAATTTATACTGTCAATGGCAGTACCATTTTAATAGCCATTGCAACATACCCATTGGCTGTAGACTTGTAACCTCAAGCGATTCTTCTGCGAAGCATGTTCAAGGAACTTCTTTCCTTTAGCTGGGTTGAAGTTACTCTTCCTCCCTACTCTTGTAAACACTGAGGACAATCCAGTCACACTTGTCATTTTTTAAATTATGTGCATCTACAATTTTAGATTATATGTCCATGTCTCAGCTTTTAAACTGTGAACAACTTCTGAGCTAGGATTGTACCTTGTTCAAGCTATACCTTAAGAATCTTGAGAGTCTCTTGGACAACCCTTATCAACAACTCCAAAGAGGGCTTCTCACACCTGATATTGGAGGCTTTGTTACATGGTCTATGGCTCTTGTGGAGAGCATTGTGAGCCCAGATGGGAAAATGTCACTTAAATTCTAGGTTCATAAGGCCACTCTACACAAGAGCACTACTGGCAAGTAAGGAAGGTTGAGAGTGAGCAAAACAGTCTTCCTCAGGGAATAACACATCAATTGATTGTCCGATACCAAATGGTCAGCTCTGAAAACATACTTTCCAGTAACCTGTAGTTCTGGCAAGAAAAAAGAAAAAAAAAAAAGCTGGAGCCATGAAGATGACAGGATCAGAATTACCAAAATCTCATCAAGTGCTTCCAATGCACAACCAAAGTTGAAACCCTGTCATAAGACAGATGCAAAACCAAGGACATTGTTCTCCTGTTGTTCCCCTGAGAGACGATAATAGATTGAATTAGTGTACATGTGCATGAATGAATGCATGAATGGTGTGAATGAACGGATTCATGAATAAAGGAGTGCTTTAGAGAAAGAATGGGTAAAAACAGACCTCAGGTAAAGGTTTAGGGCCTATGGCGAGACCACCTTGTATCTGATGACAGTTCCACCACTTACTTACTCAATGGGTGGCTGACGACATTATGTCATCTCGTTGAGCCTCGGACTCTTCATTTGCAAAACAGAGCTAACAGCAATACCCGCCCAGCCACGTGCTAGAGGAACTAAAGTGGTAACTGCCCTGAGCACTCAGTGTCAGGCTGGGCAACTGAAAGGCACTGGGTAAATATCAAATGCTGGTCTTACGGTTGAAAGGCTCATGCCCTGGGCACTGCACTATCTCCTGTACTATGAGTTATTCTTCCCCTTATTACCCCAGAAGCAAGCTCCATTGTAGTCCCAGCCCTGTTCTGTGGCCAGGACTGTGCTCATGTGGTAGCGATTAAGCCAAAGCTCAAGCTGGGACCAGATATCGTTCATTTTTTTTTCTCTGCTTGCCATCGATCCTCCTCAGGTCTGCCTGATGCTGTCATCTTGGCTTCAGCTCATCTGGGGGAGGACAGGGAGAGGCCAGACAGCCGTGAATCTTGCTGTCTGCTCACACATGTTCACAGTCTAGGCAGAAGACTAGGCAGAGCTCTTGTGGGAGTGGAGAATGTATGCTCAGTAGCCAAGCCGGGTGTATTCAGGCTGTCCCTCTGCAGACAGTAAAGCCTGGGCTTTTCTGACAGAATCCTGTGAAACTTCTAGGTGAAAACACAAAGGAAAAGGAGGGTGTTGAAGCCAGGGCCAGGGCTATGTATGTCCTGGAAAGCAAGGGAGAGTGCAGTTCTCAAGCGTGAAATGACCTTGTGTTGTGATTGGGGGTGGGGGACATATTGTCTAAACTGAATTCTATATTTTAAGAACGCCTACAAAGAGGACAGAATAGTAACATGCCTGAGTGGTGATAGGGCTTGTCCTTGAGTGGTGAAATGAGAATGTCACGTGTGTCAGGAGATTCTCCCACATTCATAATGAATCAGTGAGCGGCTCACTGCTCTCTAGAATGCTACACTCCAGTTCTAGAGAACCGATCCCAATTTACTCCACTTAGAAACACACACACACTACATGTCCCTAACAACTTCCTGGACTTGCCCTCTTGCCTTTTTTTCTGTCAGTTCTTGCCCATTGAGATTCCCCACACCTATGCCTTCAGGCATTCTTCCTGTAATATAAGAGATGAGTTGAATCTTAAGAAAATCACTCAGCAGCGCAGCCTCGGCCATGCCATTGAGCTCAAGTTCATCATCAGTACAATGAAGAAGAAGGTGGGGTAGTAGCGCCCCTTATTGGGGCTCTATTCAAAGACTGAAAATGCGTGCCTAAAACCACAGATAGTGCTGAACCCCACGTGCAAGCCCTACAATACTTTGAGAGTCTGATAACCATGATGACTAGTCAGTAACGGGCTAGTAGCATATACAGCATGGATACATTGACCAAAGGAGAATTTATGACCCAGGGCAGGAGGCAAATAGGGAGGAGTAATGCTACTTAGGATGGAATGCTCTCTAAATTTTATTTGTTTTGGGAATTGTCCACTTAATATTTTTGGATCATAGGTAACTGAAACTGTGGAAAACAGAACATTGGATAGAAGGAACTCCTGAAAGTCTAGCATAGATGTGTTGTAACAATTAAGTGAGATACTACATGCAAAGTACTTAAGCACACCTCTAAACATAAGGGCTATTTGAAAAACTGTTCTGATTCTGGTGAGTCCAGTCACCATGCACTTGGTGTTAACTGAAATCCCTGAACTCTGGGTTTTGCCTGATGAGAAATAAAAAGATGAAATGAAAATTAGGCTAAATATTAAAACAGACCCAGCTGGTCTTGTTGAATTTGCCTTGGTGCCTGGTCTTGTTGAATTTGCCTTAGTGCCATTGGCATGTCAGGCCTCTAATTGAACTGTTGATGGCTCTACGCAGGGCTCTGAAGCCAGACATCAGCTTGCCCTTCTCACCCACGTGCAGCTGTGTGACTTGAGGAGGATCCTCGCTGAAGGCTTCTCATCTGTCACTGGGTAGCAACATAGGACATACACAGCTAACATGCAGATAGACAGCAATCCACAAATCACACAACACATGCCCAAGAACAGTCATGGGATCCACTCCCCACTCTTCCCAGGAGCCAATTAGACACAACCTCTGGCCATTCTGTGTAAGGCAAGACGCTCTTCTCCACCCCTCAGACAAGCACACCTGCTCTCTCTGACCTCCATGTCCACTTTTCTCCATCTTCCTCATGTTCCAGGAGTAACACCAGTGCTTTCAGTGTTTTGCCTGTCCTCAGGACTGACACCCCAGAAGGACAGGTGGGTTACAGGTGTTCTCACTGCTCTGTTCACACCTGCCGTGCACAGGTACCCCAGGGACTTGGATATGAAGAAATAAAAAACAACTGGATTCATTAACTAGCATTTCAAGGGAAACATAGTTATCGGGAGACATGAATAGATTGATGCTACAGTTACATACAGAGAGATGATCTAAGGCTGGTCTTTGTCAATTTCTCCCTAATATAACATCAGCTAATAATTTTCTCTCTGAGCTGGTTTTTCTGTCTCTAAAATGGAAAGAAAATCCTCTACCAAGTTTCCCTGAAATAGCTACTTGATGGGCAGCTTTTAAACACGAAGCATATTTGCTTCCAGGATTATAAATCACTGTGCAAAGATGAAATGTTGCCACTGCCTTTTAAATAACAGCGTTTTATTACCTGGGTCACACCCTGATAGGAAAAAAACGTGCGCACGAAAGCAGGGTATTTCTTTGGGGATCAACAGCTGGGTTTAAAACTTGCTGTTTTGTCCTGCCCTGCCCAGCAGGCTCTCACTAGATTGGCACAGCTCTCAAAGCTACCCAGAATGCTGAGTGTGACTCTCAC
Source organism: Peromyscus aztecus (assembly GCA_902168405.1). Classification (NCBI taxonomy): domain Eukaryota; kingdom Metazoa; phylum Chordata; class Mammalia; order Rodentia; family Cricetidae; genus Peromyscus; species Peromyscus aztecus. Next base: position 32,853 of record CABHPQ010194243.1, on the reverse strand, counting down.
TTCCCAGTCCACCCTCTCAAGCAGGACGTCCTGGCATAACCAGCCTGGACCTAGCCCAGACTGAGTAATGAGATACAGAGCCTGTCGCCGGGTGAAGCAGCATTTGCGTCAGGAGTTGTCACTTTCTGGCGGTTGCCTGGTGACCCTCATGGAAAATGAGCTGTGGCAGACCATACCACAGAAACCACTCCCTCAGCTGGCCAGCTTGTTGGAAAGCCAAGTGCCATGGGAGGAAGGGATGCCCCTAGAAAAGATGTCCCCCGAGGCACCCTTTAGTATGTAGGTGGGGGAAGGGATGGGAAGGAAGAGAAGTGTGGGGAACATGGACTGTTCATGAAGGCAGGGTGGGCCCAGCTCCATAATTAATGCTTACCCCCAGCCTCTGTCTTAGGAAACACAAGCACACATTCCACCAGTAGATTGTAACTCATACCTCCAAACACACATGCGGATGTGTCCCAAGTTGTTTGAGTTGCTGTCCCAGGCTGCTTCAAGTAATGGCAGTTGTCACAGAGAGGAAAGGCTAAGCAGACAGGGTGAAAACACTTGCCCAGTGGAAGGAGACATGCCTGAGACGGGAAGATTTTTCTGGCAGTGTGGCTGTAGGAAAGAACACTAGCAAACAGTGTGACCGTGGTTGATTGGGAAGATGGATAGAAAGCCTTGTCAATGGAAAAACAAACAGTGCCATGTATTTCAAAGAAATGGAGCAGCAGGCACAAGTTGAAATGCTAGATGATCAAAAGTGTGCAGAGGCATCATGGGCTAGACAAGCTGTTATGGCTCTCCCATCCTGTCTCAATCCCAAGATCATTAGAATAATGGCGGCAGGTTGTCAATGCACTTCCTGCAGAGATGAAGACATTCATACTCAGAGAGACTAAACAACTTGTCTGAAATCACACAGCTACACAGAGCGAAGACTAAATGCTAGTCCTGTGTTTTCAGGTGTAAGGACCCTTCCACTCACATCCTTGGAGGAAGACTTGTCCACCACCACACACACCTTCTGTCTCTCTTCTACTCTTTACCTACACCACACACATTGTCTTCCACTTCACATACCTTCCTTCTCTATTCTACTGCTTACCTGTACTGCACATAGTGGCTTCCTACAACTCTGATGAGTCCAGAGCTAATTTCACTGATTTGTGTGATTATTTATTCATCCAGTGCCCACTTTGTGAGTACCTACAGGATCCCCACCATCAAGCTAAGTGCTGAAGAAAATGAACAGGGAGATTTATCCCACTCTTCAAGGAAGGTGGAACTATTTAATTCTGGAAAAGAAATCCATGGACTTATGTAACTGCTTAGCAAATAAGGTACCCAAAATACCTACCCTTTAAAGAGACTCTCCATTAAGGCTCCTGCTGTACTTAGAAGAAACATGGCCTCCTTGGTCTTCCTTTCTGCTCCATCAAATGCCTGCCTGAGTAGTATGTCAGTAATCTTTCCAATCCCATCAATGATGAGGGTCTGTCCAATTAAATTATGAGGTTACAAAAATTAATGAAGTAACATTGTATTAATTTCTGTGTAGATGTGACTAATATAAACTTCTGATGCCAATACTTCAGTGGGATTGTAACTAGCACTTACATAATGACCCACGGGCACTGGCAAGGTGGAGATTACAACGGAGGTGGATGATATTCAGGGGAGGGGTAGAGAGGGTCTGGCAGAGCCTAGCCTTCCCTGTCTGCCTCCAGGCCCCAGATCTGGAGCAGCCTTCAGGCTTCTGGGTGCTTCATTTCACTTGTACTTGGCTGAAGCCAGTTTCCTGTTTCTAAGAAAAGACTGCTTGGATGTCTCAGGAGGTCCCTTGGACAGCAGATCCTGCTGGCCTAGGAGAAGCCTGATTTGGGGGAAGGGCAAGTAGCCATCTGGGGAGGATTTGTCCTCATTAACCCTCTCCAGCCCAAAGAGTTTCTGAGGCTCACACTATGAAGCGTTTACAAATATTTGTGAGGTTGGATGAAAAATGAAGTTTACATCTGGACCAAATAGGCCTGAGCTATTTGAAGAACATCTGGATTTGCTAAGCCTAAGTAAAAGACTGATAGGCTAAGGAGCACAGAAAGAGACCCCCGTGTGCAGTCCCCTGGACCCTGCGCAGAGACTCAACCAGGGTGCTATACACAGCTCTCTTCAGCTCTGCCTTCCTGCTTCCAGTCCTAATTCTCACCAACCATTTTTCCAGTGGTATCACAGGCTGTTGCCATGGAGACAGCTGTTGTGGCAAACAGAACTGTCCCATCTTTGCCCTACGGCTTGCAAACTGTGGCAGAATGTGGACAGAAGCCATGGCACAGGCCACAGGCCTCAGTGAGACACTCTGGGGAGACACTTGATGGGAATGGAAAACCCCAAAGGAGAGCGGAACCCAGCCTCCTGAGGCAGCCAGCCCCAGCCAGGCCTTCAAGCTTGGGGCAAGGAACAGCTGCCTAGTACCCGCCCACTGGAAACCAGCCTCCGTCCGTGGTGGAGTCCTCTGCAGCCCCACTCACTGGTGAGCCGCCGCTACCAGCATTCCTTGCCCTGGCTTACAACGGTTTTGGGTGGAAAGAACAAAAGTTCTGTGAGCGGAGCCCCAGCTTTGGAATCTCAGCCCTGGGTTCAAACGCTGGTTCCTACCTCACCGCATTCTGACTTTGCATAAAGGCCCTCAGACTCCCTAAAACCCAGTGTCCTCATTAAGAACCCCTCATTATATCACTTGCTTCATCCTATGAGTTTTGCAGGTAGGATCTCATCTCTACTCCTGCCTGACTCAGTTTTTCTCCACCAGTGGCCAAAGTGTCATTTTTAAAAGAGAAATCCATCACTACTTCCTGATTGAAGCCCCCCAGTGACTCTCCACCCACCGGGAATGAGATCTACCCACACCATCTGGTGGGCCTGGCACCCTCGGCCATTCACAGATCTCCCTGACCACTCCACCAAGGCCTTTGTGACCTTGCCTTTCCACCTTGTCACCCCTACAGGAGATGTCACCTCTTCTATGTCATAAAAATCACCTTCTCAGAAGAGAGCCATCCATCTGAAACTTCTGCCTTCCCCTCACAATGCCCAATTCTGTCTTTCTGTGTATTTATTGACGTCTAAAGTCATCTTCATTATTTTCATGCTTTTTTTTTTCTTTCTCCCCTGGAGGAAGTAGGCCCATGTTTGTTTATAGAGAGTTCCTACAGCAGCTTCCGACACACAGTAGGCACTACGTTCATGTACATATATTGATATAGCTGTATGTTTTATAAAGGTATTTAATTCAGTACCTATTGAATAAATTAGTTGTTATAGTATTAAGTAATGATGTACTGCACTTATTTGATCATAATAATCCTCATCTTTTATATTAGAATACTTCATTCCATTTCACATGTATCTTGACATGTATGACCTTACTTGAGTCTTATAGCTGGTACATAAAATGGCAAGCACTATTTGTGTGTGTGTGTGTGTGTGTGTATGTTTCCATGTGTGCACATTGAGAAGGGGTATATATAGCAGCCAGACGGCCATGCTGTGTGTCTTCCTCATTCCTTCTCTACCTTATTATTTTTTTGAGGCAGAGTCTCTCTTTGAACCAAGAGCTCAGCATCTGGCTGCTTCCATGGTGCTGGAATTACAAGTGAACCACAGTGCCTAGCTTTGGCATTCTTATTTTTGATTGGGAGGTAAGGGTCTTGGCAACTTGCTGAACTATGAACCAGGCCTTTGAACGAGACCAGTGCTCTGTATGACTCTACTTCAGGGCACATGGAGTTTCCAAGCAGAACACAAACATTCCTGTCCACTTTAGGAGCTCCTTGGAGAGTATAGTAAGTGGGGTCCTACCCAAGCGTTGTGGCCTTCAGGGGAAGCAGAGCCACTCAGTCCCTCGGGAGCCTACATGGCCTGTAGCTTTGTGCAGCACTGTTTTTGCCTGCTGTCGTCTTGGCTGAGGCATCTTCCAGTACTGTAGGGGGCACAGATTCCCTCCACTAAGCTGCTGCCCCTCATACATACAGGCTCCCCATCCCCTGGCCAGAATTTTGCTGGAAGTTGTAAAGAAGATATACAAACCACACCTTTCCCTGAAATTCAGAGCTTGCCTAATGCCCACCGCTGTGGTGAGAGGGTTCAGAATGCACTCACACACTCATGTTCCTGTCTTCCTTCCCAAGATTCAACGAGGACTCTTCTTGCAAAGGAAGAAGCATGGTATATGGCCCAGATGGGTCAGTTCTGCAGCCCTGAAGCAACTTCCCATGTCCACAGCACACAGTTCGAATACAATGGAGAATGTCAGGCCCCTGAAAATGAGTTGTCCCCTAGGAGTTGTCTTGTCGGGTTCTCAGCATATGGGGACAGGATCCAGACCCCTATAGCTGAGTGGCATAGTCCTAGCATATACTCTTCAATTGCCTTGGAGAATTTACCACTGTCCTCAGCCATGCTTACCTTGATGATCTCTCCGTCATATGTTCCAAGAGGGTGGGACAGTGAAAGAGCTGGAATCGGCAGTCCTCTCCCCTCCCTGCTTTCAATTTGTTCAGAGGTCATCCTGACAATCTTGAGAATATTCATTCTCTTTTAGACATTTCTGCTGGGCAATAGTATTCAGGTTCACCCTTTCCTTCTCCAACCCACATCCAGCCACAGACATGGAATTAACATGCCATTGCCAGTAGCTTTTCTTGGAATGATGGAAGAAAGTTACAAAGCACCCAGTTCCTGGAGAACTGCCCATTCTGGACTCTAAGCACCAACTGTGCTTCCTGGTTCTAGTATCAAGGAGGTACCAGATGTTACTCCAAGGAGGCTGTAGGCTGTGTTAACTTACATCTTAAGGATGTCTCTAAAGAAGCAAGAAACGCATGGGATGAGAATAGACTGCAGTCAGTCAGTCTAGATATGAGTAAACTCAGCCACAGTAGTGTGGATTTGAGCAGGTTGTTTAGCTGGCTCCCTTGCCTCACATGCAAAGTGGGGGTAATAAAAGCACATCTCCCTTCGAAGAGTCTCTTGAGAATTAAATGACACAGTTAGCCCTTGCCATCAGGGCAGTGCCTAGTACACAGCAAGGTCTCCACATAGGTTAGATATTATTGTTGCTGTTATTTTCATTGTTATCACTCAGTCGATTTGATAATAGAATTGGATCCAACAGTTTGTGCATCTCTGTTGAATCCATGATCAATATCATCCCAAAATTCAATTTGCATTGGGTCTCTGGGGTGCTTGGTACAACTCTCCTAAGAAAAACTACTGCCAGGTACAATAAGTTGTCCCAATAACCAAGTTTTACTTTATAAAAAGCTTTGGGGAAATTCTTTGACATTATCATAATTTGAATCAGTTCCCTCTTAACGGAAATCTTAACTTTTATCCATAGCAAGGAGGCTGGAGGCTGTCTGTCCCATTCAGCTTGGACACACAGCTGTCTTTATACCTCCTTCAGACTCTGCCACCAAGCATTGCCCTCTACGTCTGACTCTGTCAGTATATATTCCCATAGTTGTTGCACAGACAAATTTATTCTTCAGGTTAAATGGAAGTTTGAGGAGGCTGGCAAGGTACTTGCCACCAAACCTGTTGACCTGAGTTGAATGCCCAGAATCCACACGGTAGAAGGAGAGAATGGACTCCCACAAACTGAACTCTGACTTCCACATATGCCGCCTGGCATCACCTTGGGGTGTGTGTGTGTGTGTCTCAAATGCAGGCTCCCCCATACACACATGCACAAATATTTTAAATGGAAGTTTTAGAATAAACACAGAGAGGAGGAGGTCCTGCCTCAGAATCCAGAGACACGTAGAGAAGACACTTGCAAAATGGGAAGCTGGAATCCTGGCTTGTCAAGATGGGTCTCCATTTCAAATAATCTGCTATTCTCATAAACTTCCACCATTTTCTGGAAACCACATTTCCCAGGATGTTGGACATGACACAGAAATCCTTTCCATATCATGTGAGTCTCAAAGCTGGTCTGTTAAAGTGTGCAAAGGATTCGTGGAAATATCCCTAGACTCAAAATCAGTTCTGCTCTCATAGTAGGACTTAAATGGGCCAAGAAACACAGCTAATACTCAAAGCCAAGCCCTACACCTCAAAAGCTTACCCAAGATGATTCCAAACTGCCCAGAAGAGCCAGTAGAGCCTCAAGTTCCAGTAAAAGAAACTCTCTCAAGAACGATCAAGTCCATGAGAGTCACTATTTCCCCTAACAACTGTCACCATAAAGTCCACCTAATACCAGCACAGTGTCCCTTGAGTTATAAAGTCTGGTGATACAAGAGCTGAGTGCTAAGCAAGCTATGAAAGGCTGTGGCATCTGTGAGCTCAGGCTCTCTGCTAACTCTACCAATGCTAATAGATTCATCTGTAATTTCCTCTGCCTATGGACCCACACCTCTTACTCTGGCTGTCCCTGAATGCAGGACACCAAAGTAGCATGGTTAAATAGAAAGCAGCTTACACAAAAGGAGACATTGTTACCAAAAAAAGTCAGTTTTACCACTAACCCCACCAGAGCCATCTAAAAGATGGCATTTCCTAACACTTAATTTTTATGGTCTTACAGCCTCCCTCGCCTAGCACAGCTCCAGTGTGGCCACAACTGCCAAGTCATTTGGGCGTCTGCTCCCAGACCCTGTTTACTTTCATGTGAGGTCTGTGGGTGGCAAGTGCAGAGGAGGAGCCTTGGGCCTGATCTGGGCTCTGCACAGACTTTCTCATGGAGGGACTGTCCTTAGTGGGCCTGGACAGAGGAGCGTGGAGAGATCTGCCAGGCTCAGACACTTGACTTCTATCAAGAGCCACGGGGAAGGCTCTGAGCCAGCACCTTGGCACAGAGGGATGAACACACACACACACACACACACACACACACACACGCACACGCACACGCACGCACATACTTATTCCCCCATGCCCCCACCCCCGACAGCTCCCCACACATTACATAGAGCTATCCCAAGCTGGGCTTGCCTTCTTAGCCCTCACTAGCCTCTGCTAGACTTGGCTTTCCCAGTGAAAAATGAGCCCTAAAGCCCTAGAGCCTTCCCCGTGATTTACTGAGAACGTTGCTTCCACATGGTTTTCCCGCTGCAGCCAGCCCCAAGAGTCAGAGGGAGGAAGAAGAAGAAAATCATAAATGGATTGTCAGATGGGAAACAGATGTCCCGAGCCTCCGCTGGAAGGGAACCCTCTCCATGAGATTAGAAGCCGGGGGCCCCAAGGAGTAGTCCCGGGCCCTACCTGCATTTCACCACCCCCAACTCTTACTCCACCTGTGTCCTCCTGGCACCTTGCCATGTAGGTGTCTACCTGGCTGCCTCTTTTGTTTCTGATTTTACCAAGACTCTCCCACAGGCACGTTAGACACAGCTACCTCTGTCTAGCTGCTCAGGTGGTGGAGGAAAGAAAGACGTAAGTGGCACGCACGAAGACATGTCTGTCCAAGGACTGAAGTCGGGTGCTTTGGCCGATAGCAGCCCCAAAGGTCAGGAGCACGTGATGGAACAAAGCTTCTTTCCATAATCAGGAACAAAAGAGAGAGGAAGAAGCCCCCTATTGCATGATGCCTTTGAGGGCACACCTGTAACGCCCAAAGACCTTCTGCCCGCCCAGCTCCTAAGGATTATACAACCTCCCTGTAGTGTGTACTTGGGGGGTCAAGTGTTATTAATGATGATAATTATTAATAATACGTGGGCCTCTAGGACATTCAGAATTTGAACTATAACAATGTGTTTTCTAAAAGGCATTAAAAGCCAGGCATAGTGGCTCACCATGTAATCCCAACACTCAAGAAGCTGAGGCAGGAGGATCACTGAAAGTTTAAGACCAGCCTAGGCAATAATAGGGAGAAAGACCCTATCTCAAAAAAAATTTTAATAATTAAATAAGTTTTTTTTGTTTGTTTTTGTTTTTTGCTTAATGCGTATTAAACAAAGTTTAGGACCCTCTGGGTACTCAAATACTATTTTTTATCAAAATTTATAACCACTGTGGTTAGCAATGATTCACAAAATACAGTGTCTTAGGTGTTAAAGCAGGCATATGGACCACAGGGCACTTCATCTTTTCCATACTTTCAGATGCCCAAACTGTAATCTTAGACTCCACATGGGCCCTCCAACCTCGCTTGTCCCTTGCCTCCACACCGAACACTACATCTTACAAGTTTGACTGCTCTAGGATCCAGTGGGCCTCTCTATTTGTGCCTCAACCAGTCACTTCTGACATAGGCTAATCACAGCCTACATTGGGCCTCCAACCTTCCCCGTGCTCCAAAAGCCAGCTTCTTACTGCTGGCTACATCACTTATTTGGCACTCAATTTTTGAAATTCTCAGAGAAGACACAATTTTCTAAGAAAATCACATACTCCATCTGCTAGGCCAGGGGCAGTTCCTCTGTGCTGCCCACTAGCACACTTCTATTTCTTTACTAATTGTGTGCGTGTGTGTGTGTGTGTGTGTGTGTGTGTGTGTGTGTGTGTTGTTTTATTTTTCAAACAGAGACTCTTGTATCTCTGGCAGGTCTCAAACTACTCACCATATATCTGAGAAAGACCGTCATCTTCAGGTCCTCTGCCTCTACCTCCTGAGTGCTAGGATTCTAGATGTGTGCCACTACACATGGCTGGTTTGGTGCTGAGAATCAAACTCGGGGCTTTGTACTTCCCAGGCAAGCACTGTACCAAATGAGCTAGATCCCCCGAACCTCTACTAAGAGCTCTCATATTGCCTCTTCTGTGAATCTTCTCAGTCTCCCCCTTTCAGTCATTTGAATGCTTCACCTATCACCGTGGAGAACAGGAAAAGGTTTCAAGGAACCACACCTTAGTACCACCTCTTCCCACCTGACCTCTTAAAAGCAGACCAAACATTAAAGCAGATGGGAATATCAAAACATTAACCTTAGAACAGATAAAACTTGTCTACTCACGATGAGTTTATACTGATGTAGACCCAGACAAGGGAACTCCCTCATGATGACACAGAATTAGGCTAGCATCCTTGTCAGGCAGAATCAGATAAGACTGTATCATATCCCCGACTCGGGGCTCTGCACCAACGTGTAATTCAGAGCGTGGACTGACAGAAAGGATCATGAATCCATTTCAGCAGGACTCATCTCCTCCTGCAAAACTCGCTGCTATTATTCCTTAGAGCATAGCCAAAAGGAAGCAGAGAGCGGCTGGGGGTGTTCCACCTTCCTCCTTAACACCGAGAGGAAAGAAAATCACCTCTTCTTTCCCCTAGGCTCACGTCCACACTATCACTTTTCGTTCTGCTATATAGCCTTTTCCTTGATGTTCATGAGAATAAAAGCAACCTACAAATAAAAGTGATGCTTTTTCATTCTGTCTTATCATCCGACCCAAGTATAGCCAAATAATGCACATGTGATACAAGGACAAGGCGGGGATTCAAGCTCTTTGCTCAGGGATGAAGAGTGAAGAACTGAGGTCTTTTTGCTTCGTAAGGAACTAATACATCAAAAGGGAAAGAAAAGGGAAAATCCGGGTAAAGGAATGCACAGGAAAGGGTATGTTTGAGCCAGGTGTTGGCACAGGAGCAGACTCTGACCATACAGCAGACCCTGGCTCCACCATGCTCACACACATGAGAAGGAGACTATGTCTGTAGTTTAGGCCGGTGGTGACAGCAGTTTCAGAAACCGGGAGGCCTGAGACCGTACAGCAAGTCCCTGGATAAACAGAATTCTTCATGAAAGGAATACACCACGTGAGGGAAGAGACAGAATGAGCCCAGTGCCTTTTTTCTACCCAGAATACTTAATAAAAACATCAGAAAGTCAGCCAGCCCAAAGAGTGACTCTACTTAAGTTTGATGTTTTCCTTGAGTTTATTAGTGTTGTAGGGATGATAGTCCAAGCTATCAGGAAGGCTCTTGAGGCCCATGTGCCCACTCTTCACAGCCCTAAAACAGTTATCATGAAGAGCATTCAAACTCATATCAGGAGAGACACTGGGAGCTGCTGTCACCGAGTCAACAGGGACCTGGAGTCCATAAGCCTGGACATCAGGGGAATCCCAAGCTGCCTTCCTGGATGGTGGAGAATTGGATTCTGGGGAGGTAGCACAATTTTCCATTCAGAGGCAAGTCGAGAAAGTGAAACACTTCCTTTCTCATCTGTTATATTTTCATTTTCAGCTTTTTTTTTATAATAAAGTAAAATGAAAAGTTCAACACAAAATGATGCCTTATTTCCCCAGAAAAATCTTGGTTAAATCTAACGTTCACCAAAAAAGTACTAAATCCATTCCAAATACTGAGTCTTAATAACATTTGCATTTCTTTCTGTGATGTTTTGGTTGCTTGTGTCAGGGCTAGGGACAGAATTTTTCTCCTAAAACCTCTTTTTTTTTTTTTTTTTTTTAAGAACAACACTCTCCATACAGAGGAGCCCATAGCTATTCATAGTTCCTATTTCTGCTTTGGTCATTCCTAAGTGGTCCAGAGAAGGAATCTGTCCCACTAAACAATTTTGAATTGGAGATAAGAGGATGTTAGTGGAGTAAATATGAGATCTAAACTTGAGTTGCGGAGCTCCCAACTCAAGGTGGACAGACGACCAAGAGGGGGAACGGATACCTATGGACATGATGGAAAACCTCCAGAAGACATCAGAGCAAGCAAGGGATGGGAGCATCCAAGATGATGTCTCAACATTCGGGCTATAATCGTGGTAAGAACTGTGCTTCTGAGACTGAAGAGTTCATAGGCCCTAAGGGAGAACCTATGACTACTGCCGTTTTCCTAAACCAATGTAATTTCTAACTGTATTCTGAATACTTATACCCACAAAAAATTTTTATCTCATCCCTCATCAAAGAAGCTTCCTTTTGCCACAGATGGAGACTATTACAGAGATCGATGACTGTTCAAAATGTCAAAATGACAATGCGGTGCCTAACTCCAATTGGTATGTCTACAATACAATCCCTACACCCAAGTTCAGAGATCATGATGGAAGTGGGGGTAGGCAGAAAGATGGTAAGAGCCAGAGGATCAGTATAACTGGTTCAAGGTAGTATCTTCTAGACATGACAGGAGGGTCACATCCATGAAATCTCAACAATGTAGTTGCCCAAACAAGATCTACACAATGACAAGGCCAGCTGACATGCAAACACAGATGATAGAAATTTCACAAGGTTCTACTGCTAGATGAAGAGCTACAGACTGTCAACGGCTGCTCAGAGAAGGAGAATAAGTTTTCTCTGAGGATGAGCTCCCCAAGTCATTCATTCCCAAGTGGTTAGTCCTAAATACATGTACACACGAGCAACACTAAATGGAGTCAGTAGGGTGTGTGTGTGTGTGTGTGTGTGTTCATAACATTAGTAATTTAAAAATAAGTCATGAATGTGAAAGGGACATGTTAGGGGACAGGATGAGGTGGAGTGGCGGGGGGTGGGGGGGGAGTAAAACAATTGATATAAATACGTATTCAGGCATGAAATTCTAACAACAGAATTATGCTACTGTCTTAGTTAGGGTTTCTGTTGCTGTGTAAAACATTATTTTATATGTTGGGTTAAGCACTATTTCACCTTACAGCTTACAAGTCTATCACTGAGGGAACTCAGGGCAGGAACCTGGAGGCAGGAACTGGAGCAGAAGCCATGGCAGAGGGATGTTGCCGGCTTGTTCCTTGTGGTTTATTCAACCCATTTCTTTATACAACTCAGGATCACCTACATCTATCACCTGCCACCACTCCCTACTCAGTGAGCTTTGCCCTCCCACATCCATCATCAATCAAGACAATACCCCACAGGCTTACCCACAGCCTAGTCTGGGGGCAGGAGGAGGGGGAGATTTTCTCAATCAAGGTTCTCTTTTCCTGAACGACTCTAGCTTGGGTCAAGTTGACATAAAACTAGCCAGCACAGCCACTGACACACAGAAGTTAGGTAAGGGATACTAATTTTGGAAATTATTATTTAAAAAATTATTTTAAAAAATTATTATATAAAAATATATATTAAAAAATGCTTATGAAAGGGTTCTCAGCCAGAGAAGTGATGGCAGCTGTTACAGTCTGAGGTCACCAGAACTAGGACAAAGTAGTCACTCCTGTAAAAAGAGTGGGGTGGGGGAGGGGACAGAGTTAAGGATGTACTTTAGGAAGTAGAAGACACAACATTAATTCTCCAGTATTTTATTAACCTAAATTAAATATTACTGTAGAAAGACTTGGACCAAACAAAACAGGTTGGAATGAAGTTAGTTTATTTGGTAACATCTGCTCACATATACCCTGGGTGGAAATGGAGAACATTTGGGAATAAGGCACAGCAAGGAGCATTAAAAGTGTCATGTGCATGAACTTTGACCTAGTAGAGTAGTTAGTTCCGGGAGGTGCCTCTGCTCTGAACATTGCCTTCCCACTCAGGAGAGAAGCCTGCAGGCCTTGGGAGTGGATGTCTCTCTCACAGACACAGCTGTATGGTCAGGAGTAGGAACGGCGACCTTTCCTATGGGACTTTTAAACTGTCACCAAAAGAGGGAGAGTCATCCCCTTGCTATGCGGCTGCACCCATGATGCATGAATTGGGACTGCCCTGAGGCCATGTAGCCTGTCATCTGTAACAAGAACATTGGAAGCTTGCCTGCAGAGAGAAGGAAGAATGTGACGGAGTCTCAAAGGAAGGAACAAAAAGTGGAAAGGACGGTCCCATGGCTCTTCAGTCCCTCAGTCTAGAACTTTCACAGAGCAGCTGCCTTCTGGAACATTGCAGGAGCCAGTTCCTCACCCCTGGAGTCCAAAACTACTCTTTTACTCTAGAAGAATGCAAATTATTTCCTGCTATTTGCAGCTAAGTAAATCTCGATGTTAATCCCTCTTTTACGATTTAGCATCAGGAAGAAGATACTTGCAGACATTCACAGTTATGTATGTAAAGAAAATAGAATGTGGAATTGTGATAGGCAGCCAGCAGGTCAAATGAGAGCTACCAGTGTCAATTTAGTAAGGATAGACCCCGGCAGCACTAACAGGTTACTGCTAGCAAATTTTTACTTAATATTTAATTTGTACTGAGATGGTCTTATGCCTTACCCACTTTATTTGTATAACCCTCATGGACCCCACACTATGGGTGCTATAACTTTAAAATGATCATGTCAGGGTTGGGCACAGTGCCTCTCAAATAGCAGAAATTAAAAACAAAAATCCTAACTATCACTATTTTGATTTTTTAATCAGAGCCATGATTACAGATAAAAATTTCAAGAGAGTTACTCCATGAGTGAAGTTTGAGACATCTAATGTTTGGGAAACTGAGACAATCAGACCACTTACATACCCTTTCCTCATTACTCTTCTTGACCAAAAAAAAAAAAAAAAATCAGACAAGAACAGCTAGATCAGGTTTAGGAATTAATAGTTATTTATGACACAAGAACCTAAGGAAAAATAATTTTCAATGAATTCTGCTTAAGCTATAGCACAAATTAGGTGCAGACAGTCCACGGGCACAAGCACGCAAACTTACCTTTCTATAAATAACAGCACATAGCCACAGGTAGCTGCAGCAGTTGCTACCAAGCTTCTCTTCTTGACCAATTCTGGATCCCTTTCTTCCTCTGCTGCTGGGCTGCCTCCCTGTCCATGATGATCATTACCAGCCAGCGTTAAGACAATCATTTCTCAGACTAAGTCCTTACTACTTGTAGGTTTTAGGCAAGGACCCAAAAGCAAGGTAGATTTTTTATTCTCCTAAGCTAGTGTGCAAATCTGAGTAAATGCTGGCACACAGTAACATTTCCCCCAGAACTAAGTACACAGCCTGTGACTGTGTATTAACTTTGGGAAAGCTGCAACTCAGTTAGAGGTGTTCGGTTTTTTTTTTTTTTTATTTTTCGAGACTCCAATAGTGTGTAAGGTATTCCTCATTTACCTCAAAAGTGCTACTCAGTTCCTATTATTTATTATAAAACCTACATGGCCACCAGAGGCCAGATTTCTAAAACAGCATACTTATTGATTCCTTGGGACTTTTTGTTTCTTATTTTTCCACTTAAGAGGGTTATACAAAGATACTTTTGAACTCATAAAATAATATACAAATGAGATATTAATGCTCCATTATTTTAAACAAATAAAAGTCATGTTTTTCTATTACCACATTAAATACTTTTATTTCCTTTCATTACTAGGTGACTTTTGTCACTGTTTTTTTTTTTTTTTTTTTTTTAAACGGTGTATTGAATCATGGTAAGATCATCACTAAGAGTCTACCTCATTTTTGGTTATACAGGCCATATCCAAAAATGATCACAGCTTTATCTACTGTAAGGAAAGGAGAGAGAGAGAATGGAAGAAATAAGACATGGTTAGAGAGGCAGAACAATCTCTGTGAGTTCGAGGCTGGCCTGGCCTACACAGCGAGTTCCAAGACAGCCAAGATGGTATGTATTTTATGACAAGAAACTCAGAGAATGTTCTTAGAACTAAGGAATTAGTTGACTATAGGGTACCAGGTCCCCATCTAAAAGTTAACTTTATGCTTATATGCTATCTGTGAATAAAAAGCAAAATGTTTCAAAGTTCTACTTACAGTGCTGTCACAAAATAGAAAGTACATAATAATAAAGACAGCAAAATGCCCAGGAATTCTACTACTGAAAGGAGTAAAATATTCCTCAGAAAAATTCAAAGTGAAGAATAAATGGTAAGGTAAACCATGCTTGTGGGTAGAAAGACTAAATATCGTGAAGATAATAATTCTAGACTTATCTGTAGATCTAATGCAATGTTCATATAAATCCCACCGGGCTCTCCTATTAAAATTCCTACACAATCTAAAGTTAGTAAAAATGAAAAGGAACAAAGCAGTTTTCATTTTAAAAAGAAACAGTGCACAGAAAGGTAAGGCTTATCCTGACTCTTTACAAGGCATACTTGAGGATAATGGTAAACAGTGTGTTTTGGAGCTGGCGACAAGTCTTTCAGAGGGTCATGAAGATAGACTGATTAGAGTAAAATAGAGGATTCAGAAATAGAAACATGTTTTTCCAATTGTCACTTGACAAGTATGCTAAAATAATATTGTGAGGAATCCTTTTCAACAAATAATAGTACAACTATCAAACATAAATGTGCAAAAAGTAAAGTTTGGACAACATCAGGCAAGACACAGAACTCAAAGTAATCACAGACCTGAATGGAAAATGAAACAGTATCACATTTATGTTAGGAAGCATAGGGCAAGATCTTTGGGTTAGGGAAGATTTCTAACACAACACCAAAAACCTAAGCCATATAAGGGAGTAAGTAGCTACTCCCCATCAAAAGACAAGATCTGTTCTTCAAAAGATACCATTGTGAAAATGAAAAGCAGCCTGGTACAGTACTGTATGTATGCTAACCCACCCTGGGTTACCATAGTGAAACTGATTTTGTGTGTGTGTGTGTGTGTGTGTGTGTGTGTGTGTGTGAGAGAGAGAGAGAGAGAGAGAGACAGACAGACAGACAGACAGACAGAGAGAGAGAATGAATTTAGTTCAAACTGTAAAGAATATATTCAAACTCATTAATTTGACCAATACGATCAAACAAAAACTCAAACAACAACAAAACAACTCTTTTATTCAAAATACCTCAAGGGCTTTAAAACAAGAGGAAGAGAAACACGGTAAGAAGATGGCGGAAGACTCAGGCACTGTGTTAGCCAGCCTTGTGTTACTACAATGAAATTCCTAAAGCATTTAACATGTGAAGAGAAAAGATTTGTTTAGCTCATGGTTCTGCGAGTCCGAGATTAGGCAATCCCACTGCTTCGGTCATCTGGTGAGGCAATGCCTCCTAGCAGGAGCCTGGGATGGAGCTGTTTCTAAGTCAGGAAGCAGAATGGGATGAAAAGGAATTGGGAAACCACAGTGCCCTTTGACGGCGTGCCTGCCTCCAGAGACCTCTCACAAGCTCCACCTCCTAGAAGTTCCATCACCTCCCATTAGCACCACCCTGGGTACCAAGCCTTTAATACAGGGACCTTTTGAGGACACTCATCCTAACTGTTTCAGACAGAAGAATACTTAAAATCTCCCACCAGCTTCCAAAGAAATGTCAGCTAGCATTAGTCATTAGGGAAATGGAACTTAAAACCACAGGGCTGTCTCGTTATATTACTAGGGTGTCTAAATCAGAGAAGGTCTTATCAGTGTTGGCGATGAGAAGGGACACCTGGAGCTCTCAAACACTGCTGATAGATCACAAGGCAGCTTAGACTTCCCACAGAAAAGTGAGTAAAGCTTCTTAAAAGACAACTGCATGCTCCCAATAGTGTCTAACCAATGTGTTTGTGACGAAAATATCAGACAAATCTCAATAGAGAAACATCCTAGTCAAATGACGCCCCTCAAAAGAGTCACCATCATCACAAACAAGAAAACCAGCTGGTTCCACAGGCAGAAGTGTTTGCTACCAAGCCTGATAACTTAAGATCGAGCCCCAAGAAGGAGAGAACCAACTGCTCCAAATTGTCCTTTGACCTCTATTCACCCACTGTGGCACACGTGGGCTCTCTCTCTCTCTCACACACACACATAAATAAACTTGTAAGAATTTAAATGGAGGAAACCTAAGCAATCATCACAGCGACAGGGAGCTAGGAAAACAGGCACTGAGAAGACCCAGATAGGAACCTGAAACAAAGAGGATGTTCAATAAAAAGGCAATGTGAGGAAAGCATCTCAGGTCCTAAGAAAGTATCAGTACTGGTTCACCAACTGTAGAACACATGATAAGATAGTAATAACTGTTTTAAAAAGAAAAAAAAAAAAACACGTGTGGGCTGTTAGTACTCTCTTTCAGCGTTCCTATAAAATTTAAAAATATTCCAAAAATGAAAACACACTGTGAAAATAAAAGCTGAACACCCATCCCCCCACTACTTAGGCATTTTATTCCTACACGTTAACCCGAGGAAAACAAACACACAGGTCTGTAAAAAAGACGTTTTTGTGAGTTTTTAAAGCACCTTTCATTTGTAATGAGAAAATTGGGGCAAATTAGAAATAGCCCACAAAACTTAAGGATTTAAAAACCATGGCATGACTTAGTAAAGAGGTGAAGATAGCTTGCTGCATATGCCTGTGGACCTGAATTCAAATCCCCAGGACACAAAGTCAACACTCCACTGTAATCCAAGTGCTGTAGGGGGCTGGAGACAGGAGGGCCACTGAAGCTTGCTGCCAGCCAGCCTAGCTCCAGGCGCCTGTCTCAAAGGAGTAAGGTAGAGGGGTAGAGCAGGACACCCAGTGTCCCCCTTCGGGACTCTGCATACTTGTGCTTAGGTGCACATACCTGTATATACACATGCACATAAACTGCACTCATACTTACACAAAAGTAAATAAGTAAACATGAACAATCGCCATGTAGCCACACAATAGAATATGTCTTGTTAATAAATAAAAAGAACAGATTGTTGACAGGATAGTAAGAGTTATTCTAACACAAGTGCAGCTCAGATCATTACTCGAAGGGAAAAGATCCAAACAGAAGACTATGAGGTTCAAGGTTCACTCAAACAAATTCCTAGAACATTCAAAGCGACCCCCCTGTCAGAAGTTGTGAGAACAGGTAATGAGGAGAATCCGGAGCATGGGGTGGGAAGTGTCTACTTACATAAGGTTCGAGCAAACTTTCGGGGTGTGTGTTCCTTAGCTTTGGTATAGTTTCATAGTTTACATGGTGTCAGACCCTCTTGAAGGGTAGTTGTAATTTGTATAGTGGATTACATGTTAATTATACTTCAGTGCAATGCTTTGATTTTTATTTAAAAGGAGCAAAAGGGAAAAGAGCTATCTAGATGCAAAAAACGACATGAAGATGTGAGTGCTTGCTTGCGTGACAGCGATCCATTCTTACTCTTCATATGTCATTAGTAAGTCTAGACCAGTGAAAGACAAAGTGAAATTCAGAATTAAGTAGGATCATTTAGAAACCATTTTTTAAACAAGGTGGGGAAATTCGTGCTCTCCCTTGTAAAGCGAGGATCTGCTAAGATCCGCTGTGTGTAAACAGTTTACTTTAAGCAATTACTTTTTCCTTGTAGTGGTTATGGGTTTCCTGGCCATTCACATTCTAATTCCAGGACCTCAAAACCCAGGAAAACAGGGCTGTGTTTTGTTGCTACTGGAAATAGAGAAGTTTGTGGCCTAGGAATGACTCAGGCTCATGGTCTCGACCTTGTTAGCACGGGACATCAATCAATTGAGCTCATCTGCCACTGGAAACGTGACGAAGGAGCTGTACCGAGGCCCAGCTCAGGTACACTCAGCTGCACACACGTGAAATGCACAATTGGACCAGCTTTCGTGAATGTGTAGGGCTAACCCGTCGCCACCAAGACAAACATTTAGTCAACTGCAAAAGCTTCCTCGTGCCCCTTTGTCATCCTTACCTCCTTCGTGGTCTTTTAAATTTTTATTTATTATTATTGTGTTGTGCATGGGAAGAGGGTGGAAGGGACACTTGCCATGACACAGGTATGGAGGTCAGACGACAACTTCGTGGAGTCACCGCTCGCTTGCCTGTACGTGGGTTGGAGGGACTGAACACAGGCCGCCCGTCTCATCCTGCGTGCGTGCGTGCGTGCGTGCGTGCGTGCGTGCGTGCGTGCGTTTCACCCACTAAGCCGTCTTGCTATTGAGTTTTTATTTTTAAGCAATCTGCTGTCATTCGCTTTGGTTTGAGGAGTTGAAATCACTTTGTGTTTAATGTGGTCCTGTATGTAGCTGGTTTTTAAAGGCCTTCTGTTTGTTCCATCTGTTATTTGTTCCCCCATCCTGTCTCTTTGTGTTTCCTTTTTAATCACAGTTTTCATAAAATCATACCACTGGCACATGCTATCAAACCCGACATCAGCCTCCGCCTGGCCCTGACACTTGAACTTTGTCCTCCTGTTTCCATACACTTTATTCGGCCCGTGTAATAAGCTTATAGTACCTGCTCTCCTGTTTGCTTTAAACGCTCAGTTGTCTTTTAAAGGGATTTAAATGAAAAGAAAAATGTTTACTTACGTAATCACTGTTTCCAAGGCTCTTAATTACATCATGCACATCCTTATTTCCATCCTTTGTCGCTCTTTGGCTAAAGGACAGCCTTTACCATTTCCTATTGTGCCGGGCTGCCAATGCCAAGATCTTTCAATAAACGCTACCTGAAGGAGCCTTTCTTTGAAAGGTATTTTCACAGGATACAGAACTCCAGGTTGAATGTTTTTTTTCGTTATTTTTGTGCACTATTTCCCTAGTGCCTTGTTTCTGGTGAGAAATTGCTTTCTTACCCTCTATATGTGATGTATCCTCTTCTCTGGCTACGTGTGTTCTCACGCAGGCCGGCCACAGTGCGCGTGGGGAGTTCAGAGTTTTGCTTTGTAAGGCTGGTTCTCTCCACTCTCACGTGGATCCTGAGGATCAAACGTAGGCTCTCAGGCTTACAGAGCAAGTGCCTGTACCCTCTGAACCAGTGGTTCTCCACCTTCTTAAGACGGCAACCTTTAACACAGTTCCTCATGCTGCGGTGACCCCCAACCATAACATTATTTTCCTTGCTACTTTAAAACTGTAAGTTTTGCAGCTGAGTGGTATTTCAGTTCCTAAGACCATAGGACATACCTGTTTTTCAGACTGTCATGACCCACAGGCAGAGAACCGCTGTAGTCTGAGCCATCTCATTGGCCCCTCTAGATATTTGTTTTAAGAGTTATTTATTCTGGGGGGTGGGAGGCGCCATCCAAGTGCTTCAGTGTACACGCACGTGTCAGAGGACAACTTGTAGCCGCTTTTTCCTTCCTTCTACCGTGTGAGTCCTGGGAATCAAACTCGCCTTGTTTGTCTTGAGAGGAAGTACCCTCGTCCGCTGAGCCATCCTGCTGGCCTCTCTCTTTCTACTTGGGAGAGCTGTGTTTCCCTTTCAGTGTGGAGCCATTTGATTTCCGTGCTCCTTGGTATAATTATTTCACGTTTCTTATGCTTCAGATTTACTGGATCTGTGGGTTGACAGTTTTAAACAAATTTGGAGTAATTGAAGCCGTTAGCAATTCTTCAATATTTTTTTGAGTCACACTCCCTACTAGTTCACAAACTCCATTTTCATATCTCCAAACACTTCAACTTGCCCCACAGATCCAGGACACTCCACACTTCTGGTTCTGCTTTGCAGTCACTCTTCTGTACATGATTATTCAGGGCATTTTCTGTTGCTACATCTTCCAGTTCACTAATTCTTTCCAGTGTAGAGCCTGTCGTCATCGATCCCACTTACTGCCTTTCATCTCGAATACAGTGCCCTCTCTCTGAGTTTTTACTTAGATTCTTTATGCTTCTCACACATTTAGTCTTCCCCTGGCTTCTTAAACACGTGAAGCTACTGTTTCAGCACCGATGTTGCTAATGCTTCATCTGTGGCATTTCTCAGAAACTTCTGGGTAAATGATTTTTCTTCTCTGGTGTGGCTCATATTTTCCTGCTTCTGTGTATGCCTGGTATTTTCTTTATTGGATGTCCCACAATGTAGGCTTTCTGGATATTTTTGTATTCCTAAAAATATTCTTGAGCTCACTCAGGGATAGTGTGGCTTTTCTGGATCCTGTTTTGAAGCTATTAGGGCAGGGGTGAAACAACAGTGGTCGAGGGCTAATTTGACTCCATTACTGATGCAGAACCTTTTCCCCACTTTCTCCAGTGATGTGTGACTTAGGCAGTTCATACACAGGCAAAACAAACCTTTGGAGAACAGCACTCACCGCACTGTCGGACTGTAGGAGGTGGATATGGGGACTCTCTGGAGTGTACCTTATATAAACGTATTCGTCAAAACACATCAAGTTGGTGGACCTGCTGCTTTTAGGTCTCTTTGATGGTAAAGAGATCTCATCTTGGTAGACACAATGCAAAAGCAGAGCCACTCGCCTTCTGGCTGGCAAGCAAGGTGGAGAGACAGGGTGAAACCAAGGTCCCACAATCCCCCTTGGTGGTCTACCCCCAGTGTCCTAAAGACTTCTCACTGGGAGCCACCCACTAGAGGGTATATCACCTTCCAGTGGTGCCATATGGGAATGTGGACCTTTGGGAAATACTTATGATCCACACTGTAGTAACGCTTTCCTTAATTGCATGTATATTTAATGAAGCTACTTTGGGATGCTCTATCTGATAGACTGGATGCAAAAAATAGAACTAATATTTCATGATCATTTGCCATGATCCAGACCCTTAAAGGTTACTTTATGACATTATCTTATTTGGCAATCTCTACTCTGTGAAGTTAAGTATTACCTCCTCATTTGCAAGGTGAAAATGGTAGGCACTATGTGTCCAAGCTTCCCCAGGTTTGTCTTAGGTCTGAGCCTTCTAAAGTCATTTTCTTGATTTTAAAAAGAGACCTAAGCCCCCAAGGATGGAATTTTTTTGGACTTAGAAGCTAAAGAATGCTTGGCAGGATGGCAGAGACACTGGTATTATTGAACTGGATATTGGATTCTTCAAACAGCAGAGCAAATGGTCCTAACGCCCGTGCCACACACCACGCAGAGTTCATCTGAGCCTCAAGGAAGCCTTAGATGAGACAAGCAAAGTGGTTCAGATCAAATGGAAAGACCCTGCATGGCAAGTGTAATAAGAGGAAGGAATGTGTCACGACTTGCTTGTGCCCTGGAGGTAGGTTGTAAAAACAAGGGCTACTTTGTCCTCAAACAAGGTAACAACCAGGGAGGCCAGGGTCAAGACTGTCAGGTTACCGAAAGGAGTGTCAGGTTACCTCTATCAGCTCCTCCAGTTCGGGCAAACCTGACTCACAGGTTGGTCACCTGTCTGGTATAGACTGTGGAGAACACAGCGGTGAGGTCATCCAGAGAGCAATGGACCAGCACTGTTTCCCTGAATTGCGTTCAGATCATATCCTCTAGCCACAACAGCTCACAGTCACCTTTGCTGGAGGCTGCTCCTGTGTGAATGAATCTTCCGGAATTATCCATAACATGCTCCTCATGCAGTAACGGCCCCACTTACCTTCTCTCACCTCACCGGTGCAGAACTGAAAGTGAAACATTCACTACCCAGTAACTTGGAATGTTTCTCTGGACCCCAAAGAGCAACCCAAGGGCTACCTGAAAGGGGAGAGTGGCACTAAGATTAAGACTTCAGGCTAAGGCTGTGTTTAAAATGAAGGGTTTGTCGAGTAAACTCTTGCCCCACCCTACCCCACCCTACCCTACCCTGCCCTACCCAACCCCTAGGTGCAAGCTGGTCCTGGTTAGTGCATGACTTTCACCAGCTAATCTAAACCTTTGCTTGAGCAACAACATGGACAAGAGGTGGTAGGAATGGAGGTTGTGTTTCTTGTGCTTAGACGGGGTCGTCATCCTCATCGCGTATCATTGTGTGTGGAATGAAGGCCGGGGGAAAAATCAGACGAACTTAAGTCTACGCTACTTGACCCCTAGCCCCATATACATAATACCTTTCTTTTTCTAAGAAGAAAGGGAGGAAGGAAGGAAAAGAGTAGAGAAGGGGGGGGGAGTAGAGGGGAAGGGAAGAGGAGGGGAGGGGAGAGTGACAAAAAGGGAAGGAAGGGAAGGAGAAAGACAGGAAGGGGAAATGGAAAGGGAGAAGAGAGGGAGGGGAAGGGAAGGCTGTCTGAACTGGGCTCTGGACTAAAATCAGGGTGTAACCATTTATTGCAGACTTGTTACGAAGTCGCCAAGAAGGTCTACCCAACATGTTTTCTTGCTTGTGTGAGCACACGTGCACTCCCCCAACACTCCAACTTTCAACCTTTCACCGTAGGGCCAAGAACAGCCTAGCAATGATGTGAATCAGCACAGGCTCACATTTCTCAGCCTAAGAGCCACAGCTGGATTTTGTAGGAAATGCACTCCCATCTCAAGCACATGATCATTCCCAGCATCTCCACAGGAGCCTCTGATCCTCCTTGACAGACCTGTGAGTTTTGTATGTCATTGTCCTTTGGGGGAAATTGAGGCTCACAGAAGTTAGCTCTCAAAACCCACATATTAAACTGAGTATGTCAACTCTACTTGGGTAGAAGAGTTGGAATTGCGTTCTGATCTTTTCAGGGTTGGATGTGGTGAGCTGTTCCCAACACAACCAGAAATCTTCAGGGTCTCCAACAACTTCTCAAATGTTTTTCCCAGCAACTGTAATTGCTTCCCATCGCTATGACAACATATTTTGTGTGTATAAAGTATGAGTGTGTGGGAGGAAAGGTTTATTGGGACCCATGGTTTCGGAGTCCTCAGCCTATCAGGGTGGGAGAGCAAGGCAGATAGGACAGCTCCCATCACAGCAGCTAGAAGAGCAGGAAAGCAAGAAAGTGAGGAGGAGAGGTAGGGAGGGAAGGGGGACATGCTCCTGTGTTCTAAGCTCCCTCCTTCATCCCCTTCTATTCCACCAGGGCCCCTGGCCTATGGGATGGTACCAACCACATTGTGAGCAGCCCAGCCACCTCCCCCACCCCACCCCCCTTCACAGACATACCAAGAGCTGTACTTACTAATCTTCTAGGCATCTGTCAACCCAATCAGGTTGGCAATTAAGACTGATCACCACAACAGTCATCTCCAGATGTCTCTGACAATATTTTTCCTTTGGCAAATCTCTTTAAGCTCCATCTCCAATGCACATACATTATTATCTACTTATAATTTACATGTACCAATCAATGTCAGATAGTGTTACCAACACACACCCTGGAGTATCCAGTCATCAGTAATGGTAATGGATATCATGGTGGTAAGAACAAGAATGGCCCGCATAGGCTCATATCTTTGAATGTTTGGCCATCACGGAGTAGTACTACTTGTGAGGGATTAGGTGTGGCTTTTGGGGAAGAATCGTGTCACGTTGGGGTTTCAAAAGCCCAAGCCAGTCCCAGTGTCTTCCTCTTCCTGTGTCTGCTCTGCAGATCTGGATGTGGAACTCTCAGCTACTTCTCCAGCACCATGTCTGCCTGTGTGCTGCCATGCACCCTGTAGTGCTGACAATGAGCTGAACCTCTGAAACTGCAAGCCAGTCCCGATTAAATGTTTTCCTTTATAAGCATTGCCGTGGTCGTGACGTCTCTTCACAGAAATAAAACACTGACTGAGACAGCCAAGAATCACAGATAGGGAAGTTCTGACAATTTGGAAAAGTTTGGGGCTAAATCTTGTCAATGTAATTAAGTCATTGTTAATTTACTTACAATACATTGATGATAATTTGCTTCAGGACAGGAAAGGCACTAGAACTTTTTCTTCATCTTATTGTGTCTGATGTGTATGTAGTGTCTACAGTCTATGCCTTCATTTGCTGGAGACATGTAAGCCCTGTGTCCATTTCCTGAAGATTATCTGGGTAAAGTTACCTCATCTGGTTTGTAAATCTCCTATAGAAACCTAAGAACACTGTAATATGCTGAGAAGAGAAACAAGGGTACCAGTGTGGGCCCCCACCCACACACTCATGCTTCCCACTTTCCCTCAGGACACTTTGTATATATGCAAATGACCCAGAAAGCCAGACTAAGGGAGAAGTGATATGTATTTTCAATATGAGTAAAGAAAAGGTCTTTTCTAGTGTTACATTAGAAATGAATTTAAATAGAAGTTCTACTGGTTTCCTGCATGATGGTTGGAGTGAACACTTCCCCCTTTGGTGACCCTTGCCCTGCACGATGATTGTGTTATTCCCAAAAGAGACCCTATTTGGACACAGGGTAAAATGAGAAGAGCAAGCCAGCAAAGACTTGGAGGGACAGCATACAGGCAGGTGAAGAGAACAGGAAGTTACTCCCCCCACTCACCCCCCCACTGCCACCACTGCTGCCACCACCACCCAGGAGGTCACAGTGTGCTCTCAGTCCTGGACAAGAAGCAAGACTTGACCGATCCAGACCACATCATGTGGGGACTGTGCAGTCTCTACAGGTCCCCAGCCTGGGTCTTGGGGCTTCAATCCTTTTGAGTCCTGGTCTTTCTGAGGCTGCCCTCCTAAATTCTTAAGTCCCAGGATAAATGAAAACACTCCCCAGACCACAAGGAGCCCTTACGGTTTGTTTTCCAAGATGTAAGAGAAAGGCATTTCAGCCCTTCCGCAGATAAAAATAACTTGTCGTTGATTTTGAAATCCCTTTCGTTTGTCTCCCACAGCCCAATGTCATACAATGGCACTTTGTGTGTGAGCCTTCTGAGTGGGCCAGCCGCCCCCTTCCCTCTGCCTGCCAACAGCAGGAGGCCATCAGAGACCTTGGAGCCCTGTGCCATAGTGGGAGAGGACTTTGGGCTGCCCAGCGTTGCTGTTGGACAAAATTCAGAAGGCCTGGCTGGGCGGGGGAGCCTAGAGAAGAAAACAGAGTAGGGAGTAATGGAAAATGCTGAGTCCCAGAGTTGGCAAGCGCAGTGTTGGGAGCTGCCCACCTGCAGCTGCAGTGACCTGCTGAAGGTCTGGGTGCTTGTGGCCACGCCCAAGGGCTGGAAGGAGGGGCAGACCCTCCTCTCTCTGCCGAGAGACCTTCTGGAGTCCACATCCCGTCAGTTCAGAGAAAACATGGCTCCCCGAAGGGAGGGAAGGCTTCCTAATCATAGCTTCTGCTACACCAAGCCACTTCCTTGTAGATGATAGCCCTCACTCCATGTCCAGAGCCGACATGGACCAGCTGCCAACCACCATATCACTCCTGTGAGGTCATTATCATCAGTCCTATTTAAGAGATGAAGAAACGGAGGCACGGAGAACATAAGCAGCTTGTCTGGTCTCACAGCTCACAAAGGACATGGCCTGGAGTTAAAACCATGGGGTCCAGCTTCTGAGTACATAGCCTTCCATGTGACTGTCTCCTTTTTTTTTTACTTCTCAAACTTTCTCTCTAGAAATGCAAGGTGTAAGACACGAGGAGAGAGAGAAAAGCAAGATGGAGAATAAGAGAGTGGATTTAAAAGAGAGAGTGAAAATCACCAAAGACTAGAATACTACAGAGTCTCTAAAAGCAGGAGGATGTTAGCCCAGAGGACGGACTGGGAGAGGAAGTATAAAGATGGCAAACACCGTTTTGGAGGGAACTCAGAGACACCTGACCTGGCCTCAGTGCTGCTCAGAGACACCTGCTCTTCCTCATGTCCCCAGTAGGATTCTGGGAATATGCTCGGGTTCACTCGCCAAACATGGCTGGGCAGCTCTCTGGGTGGCTGGAGGAGCAGAAACTAAAGCTGAGAAGTGAATCTCCACCTTCTCCTGTTCTTCCCATTGCAGCCTGGGTGGAGGAGGCTCCAGGGCTGGGGCAGGGTGGTAGCACCCTTATGAGAAGAAACAGCCCATTCTGAGAGGAGGAAAGAAGGGGGTTGGTTCTTTGTTGGGGACAATTGAATGGACAAGTTTCCAACCTTTGCTAAACCCACAGGATGACTTTGGAACCAGCTCTTTGGCCAGTCACCAGTAAGCAATATGACTAAAGTCTCCTAGACTTTTAGACTAATTTCTATGGATTGGTCCTTTTCCCCTAATGTTCTTCCCAGATCTAAAATCCTTATTCTGACGATAGCGGGACTCACGGAGAGGGATGGCACTGCTGTCTTTACATGCCTCTCGTGGCCAGAGTTCTAGGACAGGGCTCTCCATCTCCACACCAACCCATCACCAGGGCATGCACCTCAACCTCAGCGGCATTCTGGCATGCCCTCCTCTCTTCTGATGAGCCAGCTAGGTTTCCAACCCAACTCCCTCCTGCAGCCTGTCCCCTCTGATCTGCCATTTAGAGTCAGAGTGACTTTTCTAGGCACAGGGTGGGACATGTGGCTAAGGCAGCAGGAAAGGAGCCAAGTCTCTACCTTGTGCTTCACTGGGTCCATCACACAGGATTAGCTCCTGCCCATCTCTTCTGAACTCAAACCTCCGCCTCTGCAACATCTGCTCTGTCCTCCCAACTTCTGGTTTCTCTCCCAGGTTGTCTGTTTTCTCTCTGCTTCAATCTCTTCCATGCCCACCGACCTGGATTCTTCTTTATACCCATTCAGACCATTCAGGTTCCTTTTCTTGGTGTCAAATCATAATGCTAATCTCATTGGAGAGAAATTCTCCCTTTGTGCCTAACCCTTAATTTACAAAAAAGTAGACTAAATGAATAAGCCATGTTTACTTTCTTCTTATGGCCTCCCCAAGCACAAGCCAATGTCAGCCACAGAGCAGACGATCAGTGAGTGTTGATTGTAGGAATACATAGTGGCATTATTGCAAAGGATGGCTTCTAGCTGCAACATCTGACAGACCCATGAACTGAGATCTCAGAGGCCCTGCAATTTTACTTTCCACACACAGAGATATAGAAGGTCTTCCCTCCACCCAGGGATCTACCTCTCTGTTTCTCATTCCTTAGGTAAACCTCAGAATTTAGCAGAGTATTGAATCCATCAGAGTTAATACAAATAATTATCAGGATTGACACTAAATCCTTTAGGGATGAGCTTAAGCCAGGATACATTACCTGGAAATTGGATGAGAGTCAACCAACTGTGAGAATAGGGACATGGAGATAATCAGCTTTGCATTCTAGTACAGTTCTGTCACTAATGGGGTGATTATCGGGGGACACAATCATGTGTCCTCCCTGCACTCTTAAATCACGAGGGCCTTATTGAAGAGATTGTATAATGTCAGTTTAAGGTCCCTTTGGACTCTAAAACTCTAGAATCTTAGAGTTCTGGTATTTGTTCCTCAACCCATCATCCCTCTAGGAGTGTCGAACTTGGGGCCTGCGATCTGCATGTACCCTAGAATAACTATGAATGTGCCGCATTCCGAAAATCATTAGTTTAAAACATTCTGAAATTTGGGGGGATTTTTTTTTATAATTTGATTTTTCTTTTTTGTGACTTGATTGACCATGAGCTTTGTAGATAACAAGGTTGTGATTTAAAAAAAAAATGACAGAAGATTGGACATACCTACATGGCTTAGCCATTGCTGAGTTTACCAAGGAGACCTTGCAAATTACTATGGAAGAGAAAGGAGCTGCCAGAAGCAGCTACCCAGGATGATGCCGGGACATTGGGATGATACCACATTTCCTAAATCATGTAACAGCCCTTTGGTTTTAATTGTGTCCTTGTTGGCTAGGCTTCAGGACATGGGTCATCACTTACAGTAACAAAGAGAAGACTATTTGGAATTTGTAGTCAAGAGTTCTGATGTGGGATTTCAAGGAGGCTACACACACTGGTTCCTAGAGCAATGAACATGTGCCACCATCATCATGTAGTTGACACACTTGAATTCTCCGGTGCTCTATGATAAAAAACAAAACAAAAGCTCTTTCACTCCCCCCTCCCCCCTCCCCAATAAACCTCTTGTGCTAACTCAGTTGCACGTGGCATGTTTGCTTAGTACCCACTTCACCTTTTATCATTACAGGGAGGGGGTGTTCTTTTGGTGGGCTTGTGTGGTGGTTTGAATAAAAATGGCCTCCATGGGCCCATAGGGAGTGGCACTATTGGGAGGTGTGGCCTTATTGGAGTGGGTATGGTTTCGTTGGAGGAGGTATGTCACTAGCACGTAGGCTTTGAGGTCTCAGAAGCTCAAACCCATTCTCTTCCTGATGTCTGCCAATCCAGATGTAGAACTCTCAGCTCCTTCTCCACCACCATGTTTATCTGCATACCGCCATGCTTCCTGCCATGACGATACTAGACTAAACCTCTGAAACTGTAAGCCAGCCCCCAGTGAAATGTTCTCCTTTATAAGAGCTGCCATGGTCATGGTGTCTCTTCACAGCAATAGAAACCCTAACCAATTCAGCCTATAATAATAGCATTGAGAAGCCATAGAGTCAGTCACCTGTACCAAACCAGCCTGGCTACCCAGTAAAATCTTTCTTAAAATATTTTTTAAAAATACACAAAAGGCACATGAGATCAGAAAGCAAGGGTGGAGGGTGCTTGAAATTCCCCTCACAGGCTGCAGGAGCAGGTAGGATGTTCGGACGCCAGAATGAAGGACACCTACTTTAAATCCCTTGGGCACCAGGGCACAGATATACATCACTGTCTTGAAATCTTGGCTATAAAGCAGATATCTGCATAAATATCTATTACTCCAAACACCAGTCATTGTCTATCATCTTATCTACCTAAGATGCATATATACTAGTATACAAAATATATGCAGATGTGTCTATACGTCCCCAATTGAAGAACTGTCTTCATTTGTGTATTGTGCACTGGATTTTTGAACCTTCTATTTCCATGGAAGTCAGAAAACTTAGAACAAGACTGATCTAAATGACAGCTTGGAAGGCAGATGGGGTCTCAACTCAGTCGTTGTTAGGAATAGGTTTGGGGTTGGACTGTACAGTTTCCTTTCTTCCTTCCTCCCTTTCTTCACATAGTCTGGACCTTGTACATGGTAGACAAGTGCTCTATCACTGAGCTACATCCCCGGCCCTGTGTTGACCTTGCAGTCTCAGAGATATGGGAGGCCAGCTACCCCTTCTTAGGAACACTGCACAAGTCCCACCAAAGTACATAGAAAGTTCCAGTGCCATCTCTCCTCTGTAGTTTGGAGGAGTCTTGCCTCAACAAGGCAATGTCAGAGGAAGCCAATAGTTGCCATCGGTGTTGTGGACCTCTGAATTCTGGTCCCACTTCAAGTGTCTCTGCTCTCTCGTCATATCCAGACAGACCTTGAGAACAGATCCTGAAGAGTCGGCTGCAGTTTTCCATTTGCTTATACAACGGTTACAGTGGTCTGCATTGGCTCAGATCCAACGGCTCAAGTTGATAGTGTCAAGCAGGGGACCCAGAAGAGACACTGGCCATCTCTTGACCTTAGTAATTGCCACAAGTGGCTGCTGAAAATTCCCTTGCCTCTCTACCCCGTATCACAGGGAGTGACC
This sequence comes from Peromyscus aztecus, assembly GCA_902168405.1. Lineage (NCBI taxonomy): Eukaryota > Metazoa > Chordata > Mammalia > Rodentia > Cricetidae > Peromyscus > Peromyscus aztecus. The sequence continues at coordinate 2,932 of CABHPQ010194243.1, read as the reverse complement.
AGAGCCAACTCAACTTCAAAGTTCTGTGAAATGCTGTTGCCAAGAGTATCAAAGCCTGAAGGACAGTGATGAGAGATTAGAGACAGGTCTGTAAACTCCCTGCAGGCTTTGGGAATTGGGAAACATGTCACAAGACCTGGCCATTGTAGATTTCCTCTTGTTGCTGTGGGCAGATGGTCATTGCTATCATTACTTTGGACGTCAGCACACAGAGATACGCCAGGCGATTGAAAAGAGTGGTTTTCCCAGGACAGATGGATTTGCCAGGAAAATGGAAACAAAGGAGGGGACTGGGACATTCAGTAAAACAGGAAATGACATTGACCCAAAGTCAGAGGCCGGGTCCACTTTATCCCCTAATCTGGGTTCTGAGCTCTCAATCAATGGGTGTGACTCCCAATTTAGCCTTGTGATTTTTCACCAGTTGCTCAAAAAGTTCTGTAATTAGACTCCTGGAGTAACTGTCTCATTACAACAGGCCCCAATAAAGTATTCTTTATCCTGTTATTCATTGCTTTGAGGACCATGTGGATTCTTATAACATGGAGGGATCCCTTTGGGTGGTAAGCAACCAACAGTAAGCTCAGCCAAAATGGGACCAAGGAGCTAGGGCTGGTCCTAGAGTCAGCTTCCAGGTGAGTCAAGTGTCCTCTCCATCTGAAACAGAGAAGAGATTGTACAAGCAGACCACATTGCAAACCACCTCCAGGGCGGACTCTGCAGAAAGGGAGAGGTCAGGGAGGATGTGGAAGGGTGAGAATCATCCTTGCTGAAATGAGACTTTGTCCCCTTCCATGGTTAGAGGATGAAGTGTACCTCTTAGTTCCAGAACTATGGCTCCCACAGATGGTGAGCCATCACCCCGTGTCCTCAAAGGAAGCCTTTCAAGTTCTATGGCAACCACAGGGCATAATGGAAAGAAGGACTTAGAGGTCAGACGGCTCTCTGATGACCCAAATGACCTTCTGCACTCTCTTCCACTAGAGTTTCTTGAATTCAGTAAGCTTCGTGTCAGATAAACACGGACTGAGGATAGATACATAAGAGCCATAAACTCACATTCTACCGGGAATAGGCAAGCATGTAAATGCAGAGGGCTGGCCCACTGGGGATAAAATAGGAGATTCCCATTCATCCAAAGGAGATAGCTTATGCAGTGCCCATGCAGAGCTCCTACCTGTCAGCAGGATTTTCACTTGGGTTGTGCAAGTGGGTTCCACACTTTGAAGGACAAATGAGCCATCTCAGTCATGGGATGTTGTGATGGCATCACTGGCTTATAAATTCTCCTTTATTCTACCCCAAACACAAGTCACAATCTCTTTTCAGGTGAAAACAGTTATACTGTGCTGGAAAACTCTTGCTATGGTTTGAATATAGTTTGAATCTGTCTAAAAAAGACTTAATGGGCTAGAGGTTTAATCCTCGGTGTGGTGGTAGAACTTTAAGAGATGAAGTCTAGTGGAAAGTGGTTAGGTCCGGAGGGCATGGCCCTCAGACGGGATTCATGCTGGTCTTGAAAAATTAGTTAGTTCTGATGAGTTATTACGAAAATAGTAATCCTGGCTCTGGATCCCAGTGACATTCTATATTATCAGATACGGTCTCCCTGTCTATGCCGTCCCAATATGACGCCACCCACCATCAGGTCCTCCCCAGAGGTCAAATACATAAGGCCACTAATCTTGGACTTTGCTCTCTAAAACTATGAACTAAAGAAAACTTTTTTCTCTACCTCTTACCTCAGTTATTCTGTTAGAGCTACAGAGAACAGATTAACTGGTATCCGTTGATCAATTCAGAGAAAGGAAGCATGTTCAGAGCTTTGTTTTGGTAATTTGCTATACTGTCACGACAATAAGGCTTCAAAACACTTGGCACATCTTATCCGGCCACCTTCTGAGAGCATGTCAAGTCTGTGTCTTGCCACCTTCTTTGAAATGGCTCCTCTTCCTCCATTTTCTTTTACCTGACCTGGTCCCATCCCTCCCAATCCTGCCATTGTGACTGTCTTGTTGCTATTTCCTTCCACAATGGCTTCAATACAGAGTCTCACTGGTGGCATTAAGAGAACACCAGGGTCCAATTGCCTGAGAATTCCCCTTTGGAAATGTGACTTCTAGCTGCAGAGAGAAAGGATTAAGCTGACTTCATTCACGTGTGCCTTATACTGTTCACTGTGGTCAGCATGTAGTCAGAAACTCTGAGAAATAATGTCAACTTGGAACACTTTTTGCCCAAAGCCTTGACTGAAGCTGGAATCCGTTCTCTGTGAACTATTTATTCAGGGACAGAAGATCTCAGATGTGGCTTCAGGTTGGCTTGGAAGTAGTGCCTTTGCCCAGGTTTGCAGCTTTTCAGCACAAAATTTGAGGACCTCAAACCCTCCTCCAAAAAAATATCTGTCCATTTGTGGTGGTAGCTTCACCAGGCTCCCAAGACCAAAGCCATTCTCCTGGCCAGCTGGGCTCTCTGACCACTAGACCACACAGTCCGCGTTTAACGTGTGCTCAGCAAACCTCAAGTTCCAGGACCGAAGAAACAGATTTTCCAAAAACAGAGTTTTCTTTGTGAACAATTCAGCAAAAATTCTCCTTCCAGCTGTGACTTTGGATTCATGTTGCAAATGTTGGTGTTAATTAAAAACATCCACCTTCTTCAGTTTCAACAAGAAAGAACAGCATGGAGAATGCAGCCCTAAGCATTCTTCTCCCAGAAACACTTGGAAGTACATATTCTACTCATAACATTGGTTGGAGGGGTCCTAACAGACATTATAATTCTTGATTCCCAGCCCCAGTGGAAGGGTTAGGGCCAAAGAGATGGATATGATAAGTTCAAATTGCCAAAGAGCACAGCTACCATCAGAAGGAACCAAAACACTGTTGTCTGTCTATATTAACATCAGGAACTGTATCTAGCTGGACTTCAA
>CABHPQ010194242.1:0-68177 GCA_902168405.1 Peromyscus aztecus | reverse complement strand
GCAAAGTGACACATTCTTCTCTGGCTTGCCTTTTGTTCTCAAACTCCATTTTAACACAATCCATTTGAAAGAATAAAAGACTGCATGAGACAGACACCAAGGTCACCACCAGTAAGTGTCATCCGGTAAATGAAAGATGGACATACTTTCAAGAGAGATGTGAGTCCCTCTGCCGTGTTAGTGAAGAACATAGACAAACAAATCCTTGGGGAAAGCGTGGAGGTGTGGGACTGGGCACAGGCTGCTAATGTGGTGACCACTGATGGACAGCAGCCAGCTGGCAGCAGAGGCTCAAGTCTAGAGGGAACAAATGCTTACACTCCATTTGAACTCTGCAGGGACATCCAGCTCATTGCGTTGTCGCAGGCTCTGCTAATCAAGTCTTTCTCTGCTGGCTGAACTTTCACCACGTCTTCCATCGTTGATTTCTCACTCAATCTTCTGGTTATGATTGCTCAACATACTTGTGATATTCTGGCATCTTGAAAACCAATCAGAATAAATAATCATATGCTTATAAGACTAATTGTAGGAAACATTAGAGAAATAAATGTTGACAAAAATCAGAGTGAGATACCATTTCATTCTCACCAGAATTTCTGGAATAAGAAGTTCAGATAATGAGTTTTGGTGAGGGGGTAGAGAAAATACAGCCGTCAGACATCATTAACGGGAATACAAAATGAGGCAAATAATTTGGAAAAATCTGTAAGATCCTCAGAAGTTTGAGTAGACTTGTAAAATGATCTGGCAATTAGGTAAATTCCTAAGAGAAATAAAAAATCTACAAAGGAAATGCTGAAGCCTAGAAGAGTTAAGAGATATACAATAAAAATTTTGGACTACTATCCTTTCTCAGAACTTTTGTTTATATTATATCATAATGCCATGTAAGCAGTTTTCTGAGGCATAAATAAGGACCTGTAATGTGACAAACCACCAAACAAACTGTCACAAAGGCCTAAAGGGGATATTAAAGATGCAAGCAACTTAAGAAATTGATTCAAAACCTCCAAATCGGTTTCTTCACAAACTGCTGTTACAAGAAATAGCTGTGTTTACCTAAGAAAAGTTTGCCATGTTTGGCAACCTTACTAAATGTTTTGCATGATTCTCTGGGTAGCTTCAAGAAACTCTGATCCAAGTCATAAAGACATGAATGACAGAAAAAAAAATCAGTAATCAGTTCTGATTACACATAATCCTCCCCTCAGCACATGGACCACTGAATGCAGCATAAACCAAAATCTGATTGGTTGACTCAGAATGATGTCATTTCCATGAATCAAAACTAAGAATCCCTGAAAGAAGCTAGGCACAACGGTACATGCTTTTAATACCAACAGTAGAGAAGCAGAGGCAGGTGGATCTCTACATATTCAAGGCCAACCTGGTCTACATGGTGAATTCCAGGTCAACTAGGGATACACAATGAGAACCTGTCTCAAAACAAACAAGCAAGCAAACAAAAAAGAATTCTCAAAAGACCCAGACAGCAAGTTCAAAGTCAATCAGAAGGACACTTGTAGAGAGCTGTCTCCCTGGTATTCCAAGATCCCAGGCAACTCCCAGAACAGCCTGCTTTGGTTAGGACAACATGTGTCTTGGATTTTCCACTGGTCCTGTTTATACATATTCCTCCAGAATATTTATTATAGTGTCCCCTCTTCTAGTCAGAAGGTTTCTGCTTTGAACAGTGAGTTATAAAATGGTTAGCCTAGTCATAGGGACTATGCTCGCACATTTAACATTCAACACAGAGTGAGCTGTTTTCACACAGGCCTGGGCTCAAGATTTAAAAGAGAGTGTTAGGCAAACCCAGTTCCATTCTATCAAAGGCATTGTAATTCAAGCACCAAAAATCTGTGTGACTCCCAGCCTCACTCTGGAGCAGACACTGGATGATTTCAGAAGAATTATTTAGCCTCTTGGATCTGTTCATATTAACTAAGAAATGGAAATACTTGTTGGAGTCTCACAAGCTGAGAAATAATGATCTATGGAGTCATTAGGCCAGAGCATTGGGTAGAAACTGAATAATAAGTAAGGACTGACTAGGATGATAACCGGTTGATGGATGTTCAAATAAATATAAGTTGCCTCTAATTTTCACCTCTAGCTCATCTTGTTTGAATTGAGTCAACAGATTGAAACTGAAATTGCATGCTGTACTTTTTTTTTCTTGTGTTTTGCTGCACAAAGACTGTCTCTAACAGTAAACGTGTGTTTGCATATTCCATATCATTGCAAATAGGATTTAGTCAGTGTAAAATGCCATCACAAAAAATGTGCCTTTAGCATAATGTACATACATATATATACTTGGCTCATATTTTGTATACGCACACACAAATACACACATGCACATCACTGTCACTTGCCGTTAAGTTTTTGATCTTGGATGATGTCAGTTGTATAAACAAATGTAGAATCAATTAACTTTTGGCAAGTATAGTGTATCTCAGCGTCTGGGATGAGTAGATGGTCACATCATTCAATCTTCATTACAACCCAATGTACTGAATATTCTGATTCTCTTCAGTCAGGTGAGCTAACTAAGTTTAGAAATAAGACAAATTACCCAATGACACAGCAATCATAAAGGAACTAAGTCAAGTTTGAACTCCAAGCCAACACCACGAGTTCTCTGTTTACAAGCTATGCCAGCCACATGGCTGCTGAGAACAGCATCTACAATGAGGTAGCCACCAGATGAACCATGCATATTTTTCATATTGAAATAGTTAAACCTCTTGTTATAAGAATGGCCTGTAATAAAAAGATGCTTTCTTCTCCGTGTACTATTCTATTGCAGATCTTCAGAAGCCTGGATCTATTTTTAATTCTTTATGTTTTTCTGGTGACTGAATTCCTGTATAATTAAAAGAAGAAAACACAAGAAAAAAGAAGGCAAATATTCCTTGGAATTTCTTTCATGCTCTGTTCCCAGCCTGTGTGTGTATTTCTTGGTGTGTTTTTCAAAGGTTGCATTGACTCAGCAACAGGCTAGCCAACTCCGTGACAGCTCATCTCTGGTTTCTATTAACTGTGATTAATGTCAGGGATCGTGTTTATGCTCTGAGTCTACACACCAGTTAGGGGCTCAGGGAATTTGGTTCCGGCTTGTATTTAAAAAAAAAAAAGTATGGGGGCGGGATATGTGGACCAGAAGGAGCCAAGCAAGGAGGCCAGAGCTTTGGAACTTGTGCTAGCAGTGATGGGAAGGGTGATGGGCAGCAGGAAGAGGGATACTTCAATCCTGGGTTCTCCATGCAAAGTGTCCCCTTCCCTGCTCTTGATGCCTGCCAGACTCTATCCTGGACACTCTTAAAAACTGATAGAAGTATGAGCTGAGAGAGCTCTGTCCTTGCCAGATCAGCAGGAGGTCACCACAATCATTCAATTAATGAATAAATCCCTCTGCAATCCAAGAGTTCATTAGAATCCACACTCAGAGTGGGGCGATAGGGTGTTAGGGGATAAATGAATTGCTGAGAGACTGCTTGGAAGGGCACCAAGCTTTGGGATTGTTTTCTGAGGACTGGTTTATTTAATAATTAAATCTTGATGTTGGCATAGACCTTGCAGGTCACCTAGTCAAGCCTCGACTCCATGTTTGAGGATTGTGTCTGGCTAATTCCAGGCACGAAGGACTCATCACTTCCTAAGGTATCCCAGTCAATTCTGAAGCATCTCTAACTACTTGACAAACCATCATTCATGCATTCAATAAATGTTTATTAAATGCTAAGTGTCCCAGCTCTATTCAAAACTGGAAAAATAAATAAACAACAGAAATAAAATGCCCTGTTCTTTTGGAGTTTCCTTTCCTAACATTAAGCCCCAATATTGCTCTTACCTGTTCTTCATCCCCACTAAGCTGCTTGTGAGTCACTGAGTTCTCTCAGTGGCCGTGGGAAAAGTGCTTATTATTGTCTCATGTAAGTATCGGAAGACAATGAACAGGAGGACTCTTTTTGGTCCTGTCTTTTCATTTCCTCTAGTTTTCCTTAGTTACCTGTTTTTGAGGTTCTTGGCTACATTGGCTCTTGTGTGTGTGTGTGTGTGTGTGTGTGTGTGTGTGTGTGTGTGTGTGTGTATGTGTGAACATACTACGATTTGTTAAAGTTCCTTTTAAAATGCAGTGCTCAACAATTAGTAAGATCTCCCAAATGAGTTCTGACCACCACAGAGCACAGCTCAGGTTCCCAGGTGCCCAATGGTACAAGCTTACCATGTTGTTCTCACACCACCCATCGCTATTGACTCACATGGGGCTCTCTGCTTGCTCTTCCAACCCTGTGATGCTGAAATACTTACTCGAGTTGGAGACAGGTCCACATTAGCCATTAGCTGGCATCAACCAAAGCATGTTTGAGAAGCTCTTGAAAGAATAAAATTGAGATCCTTTGAAGAGGTGAATTTTTTATCATCCTAAAGACCACAAGTGTGCCCAGAGCCCAGCAGTATTCTCCACTGAGTAAAAAGTCAAGAATCCTAATAAAAATGTGAAGTTTGTGCCTCAGCTGTTGTGTCTGGAGAAAATAAAGTGAAGGTAGCTGCATCTGACATAGAGCCTATAATAATTAAGCTAAATACATCTTGAGTGTTATTTGCAATCAGCCTTTCATATGCATGAATTCCACATCCACTGATGAGGATGGAAAACATGCCAAAAAATACTGCATCTGTACTGAACATGTGCAGATATTTCTATTGTCATCCTTCCCTAAACAATACCCCATAACAACTATTTACATAGTACTTATATCAGATTAGATATTTCAAGGAATCTGTAAGACAAAGCATGCAAGACAAAAGGATTGTGTGAGGCATACGCAAATACGATGCCGTCTTCCATAAGGGACTTGAACATATGTGGGTTTTGGTATCAACTGGAGATCCCGAACCGTTTGATTCTCCAGACACGGCAAGTGACAACTACATGTCACTTCATTCAATCTTCACAACATTTTGAGGGTTCTGCGGTATCTTAATTTGGGGGCTGAACAAAAATAACACAAACAGTAATATCTTCATGTTCAGATATATTTTAAAGGTAAAATAATTCAGGTTAGTGGACTCGAAAGCCTATACACCTGAGCACCATCATCATGTGATTTCCCATCTCCCTTGCTAGATGCTAATAATGTACTTTAAGAGGTAAGGAGACACACCCACAAACACATTATTCCTACCAAATTCTCATGGAAAAGTTCATTGCTAAACAAGCTTTTAAATAAGCCCCCCCCCAAAAGAAAAGAAGAAGAAGAAGATGCTCAAAAGTCCATTTGTTCTGGAGCCACCTCTTTCTCAGGCTCTGGGGAATAGCTATGCTCTCTAAGATCCTGACACGAAAGGTCCTTCTGATTCCAACCTCCAGAATTATGATTATGCCAACCTTAGAAATCAATGGGAGCCAGAGAGATGCCTCAGTAGGTAAGAGTACTTGCTGTGTGTACAAGCAGGGGGGTTGAGTTGGAATCCCAGCACCTATGTAAATATCTGGGTATGGCTCACTTGCCTGCAACCTCAACACCGTAGTAGGCAGACACAGAAAAAGCACTGGGGCTCGCTGGCCACCAACCTAACTCCATTGGGAGGTCCTGTCCCAGGGGACCAAGACAGAAAGTGATAGAACAGGTATGCCAGCTAGTTTTAATGTCAACTTGACGCAGTTAGAATCCCCTGAGTAGGGAGCTGCACCTGGAGAATTCTCTTGATTGCCTTAATGGATGTGGGAAGATCTGCCCTGCATGTGGGTAGCTGCCCAGATAGAAGAAGGTGTGGCAGAAGGAAGAAGATTCTCCCTTTGCTCAGTCTGCCTTCCCTCTCTGCAGCTGATGGGTAGCATCACTACTGCTGCTGATTCTGTTATTAATACCAGCACCAGCATTTCCAAGCTTCCGTCGTTGACTAAGCACAAGCAGTTCTCCAGGAGCCTTCCAGGGTTTGGTACCCAACTGGGACTGCTGAGGCACCAAGCCTGTGGATTGAGTAGCTCTCCGTTGTTGGCTCTCCATTGTGAGATGGCAGTCACTGTGGGGCTACTCCAGGTGCTGAGGCACCCATTTGGGACCAAGCATCTACAAGGTTCTCGGCATCTCAGGTGTGAGATAGCTTGTTACTATTTTAACGTAAGCCGAGTTAACAAGCTATTTTAATATATACATTCATCTTATTGTTTTGTTCCTCTAGAAAACCCTAACTAGTACAGAAGGACATCCAATGTCTTCCTCTGGCCTCCATGCATGTGCACAGGTATGCAAACCTATATACACTTATGGGCATACCACACACACTATACTCACACCCAAACATACCCAACACACACATACACACAGAAACACACAAAGAAGTCAAATGGGGTTGAGCTTGACAACGAATACTACTCCTCTAATTTCTCCTTTCTCATCACCCATTGAATTCTGCCAAAAGTCTGAATCCATGAATGTTCTGTGTAGTTTGCACTCATGAAGAGTGTAGGCTACTGTTTGGGAGACCTCTCATCTAGCTTATTCTTGAGTTAGGGCTCCCTGGATTCCTCCAGGATCTCAATGTACTCTGTACAAGACCACATGAGATGACTGTCTCCTGCCCATACACAACAAGTCCTAAGTTATTACCCCTGACCTCATGGAGCCCAGGGGTCAGGGAGAGACCTTTTGAAGACTAGCCAGCATGCTCTGTGAGTCAGTGTTTAAGTAAAAGTAAGTCTTGGACTCTTGCATTGCATATACAAAGCTAAGCCAGGAACAGAATCCCTCTTGCTTTCTCTCTGTTTATAGGAAGCTGTTTCTTTCTCTCCATTTATCTCCCTATTCATGAGAACTCATGTTGCCTTTCTTTTTATCATGTTGCTTCTGTCTCTATCCCTCCATCCTATACTCACTATGTATTTATAAGGAAATAATTAGACCATAGAACAATAAATTAGAATTAGACGTTTTCTGGAAGTTTGTATTTGATTTACCAAGATGCCCTATGGCCAAATCACTGGCTATAGGTGTGTGTTATGAATAGATAAACAGCTAGGTTTCTCAAGCACTTATAAGTTTAGATAAATTTTCTACTTTCTTTTCTCTTTTGTGTCTAATTAAATGGAGGATTCAAGGACTTTTCTTAAAGTGTGTCTGCCCTCCCAATATGGACAATATTCAACATTCACTGGACTCAATAGGGTATAAAAAAGATAACATGATGTTGGAAAGGAGATGTATTTGGGGGACCCCAGGGGGAGTGGGAGAAAGGGAATGGGGAGTAGATATGTTCAAAATATATTCTAAAAAAGTATGAAAATTTCAAAGAATGCAAAAAATTTAAATTTCAAAAAAAAACCCCAGACTTCAGAAAGCTAGGTTTTTAAATAAATGTGGCTCTGAATTAAATTCATGCCCCCAAAGAGTTGGTACCACAGATATTGACTTATGCAGTATTTTTATATCTTTGTGTAAAAATTAGATAAGGAGCTATAATCTTATGGTGTTGATCTATCATTGTCAAAGTCCCCAAACATAATGATAAAATGGATTAAATACAGCTCCTATAGAGGTCTATAACCACTGACTCATAAATTCACCCAGAGAATCAATGTGTCTTTCCACTCAAAATTTCTCCTAATAGGGTCTAAGTTAGGTAGTAAAAATGCTCTTAACTTGGCCAGGTGGTAGTGGTGCACGCCTTTAATCCCAGCACTCAGGAGGCAGAGCCAGGTGGATCTCTGTAAGTTCGAGGTCAGTCTGGTACAGAGCAAGCTCCAGGACAGGCATCAAAACTACACAGAGAAACCTTGTCTCAAAAACAAACAAACAAACAACATGCTCTTAACTGTCTTGAAAATGGCATCTTAAATCATCCTTTAGAGTCCTAATCCAAGGAACAGGCCTCATATGGGATGAAATAGCCATGGAAAAGTCATGGAGACCCCAAAACCTGCTGGTTCCTGCAAAGATCACTTAGTGCTGGCAGACTTGCAGATAATCTTCGAGCAGGAGACAGGTGTTTTCATGGCTTCAACAGAATTCAGAATGGTCTGAGAAGCACAATTGATGGTGACATTAAGTAACTCACAGCACGGTTTCAGCTGGAATCCATCCAGAACTTGCACCTATAATCAAGAGGACTCAAGTTTATTGCAAGGTAAGAATGGAAAGATCAAGAAGCTATAAAAGGCCTTGTGAGAAACATTGTGAGAAATGGACAAAGAACAAGAAGAGGGACTTTCAAAGTCAGTTCTGGACAAATATGATTGAGGAAACAACAGGTCTTGAGTAACAGATTGGTTTTAGAATACTGCGTAATGGAGAAGGCCACTCCGTACAGACAGCGACTGAAGTGTGCAAAGTGTCTAAATTGTCAAGGCATGTACAAGGGGTGTGAGGGAGTGAGAAGATGATGGGACCGAGTAAAGATCACTTCACAGACCAGATTAAATTGTATTCCATGTGCAAGTTTTTAAAGCACAATATTTTGTTGGTTTTCGCTCTTTTATTTGCTTTTTAATGTGTAGGCATGTTTTGCCTGCATGTATTTCTGTGCACCATGTGTGTGTCTGGTAGTCTCCTAGACCAAAAGAGGTGGTTAGATCCCCTAGAGCTGGAGTTACAGACAGTTGTGAGCCACCATGTGCAATCTGGGAATTAACCAGGTCCTCTGCAGTAGCATCCAATGCTCTTAACTGCTGAGCCGTCACTCTAGCTTCAAAGGTTCATTTTTTTTTTTAATAATCTTCCGATATAGAGGACATACAGAATTAGACATATAAATCTTCTTCCTCCTTTTAGGCCGCTAGAAGAAAGAGAATATGCTTTATAGTTTCCATATCTTCAGAACATCAAGAACAGAGTCTGGTTTAGGGAAAACTATCAGTAAAATCTAGCAACCATGGGTCTCAACCATTTGAAGATAATAAAAGCATGAGTCTAGTCTTTACAACTAGTGGAAAAGGCAGAGTCAAAAACAGATGAGGGGCTGGGGAGATTCCTCAGTAGTTAAGAATGCTCGTGTATGAGGACCAGAGTTCGGATCTCCAGGACCCATATAAATTCCAATTGAGTATATGTCAGTCTGTTTGTAATTCCAGCCTTAGAAGGCTCAGATAGGAACCCTGGAGCAAGCTGATTAGAGAGACTAGACATACTGAAGCACTCTGGGTTTGATTGAGAGTCTGACTCAATGAATATTGTGGAAGAGCCATCAAGGATGATTCTAGACATAGGCCTTGTGACCTATGTATGTGTATACAAATTCCCACACATGCAAGCCTGCACACACTGCACACTCACACCACACCACAACACACACACACACACACACACACACACACACACACAATATCAGGTAGGGGGGGAAAGATGAGTTCAATGTCATTAGAAAAATGATAGCATTATTCACTGGATGCTTGAAGCATGGAGGGGCACTAAATATTTATGCTCAATAAACAGTTGTGGCCTAAGTGTGTGGGAGTGTCTGGGGATCTAAAGCTGGAATGCGACACACAAATAAGGAGTGTGATAGTGAAGAGACCACCTAGAATTACTGCGTTTATGAGATCCCCTGGCCCTGCTGTTGTTTAGCTCTAAGAATCCCAGCTAGTAAAACTTCTCAGAATGTTTTGTTTTGTTTTGTTTTGTTTTACAACGTTGGGAATTAAATGAGCATATTTCCTAAGTTTAAATTTTGAAGACCTAACTTTACGCTGAGTGCTCTTAGTACTTCTCTGGTCCTCCTGCTCCCGTTCCTGTTCCCGGTGTGTCCTGGAGTATAGTGAGTGTTCTATAAACTTCCAAGCCCTAAGCCCTCTTCCACAGAACAGAAGTGGGGGGGGGGGCCTCACTGAGACCTCAGACTGGTCACCTGCAGCAGGCTCCCCTGGTCATACAGAGACTCTGCCCTTCCGGCAGGACTCTAAGAGCTTGCTCTGTACCCTTAGACAGCTATGCCCTGTCTCCCACTCCTGGTTCGCAAGAGAAAGAGACTTCTGTGTTTTGTCTCCTGTTATCTGGTCCGTTTTAAAAAATGAGTCTAGAATAGCCAAAACCTCCCTCCAGGGGAAGCCCTCAGGGGCTATTTTAATTGTGTGATGAATGAAGCCCTGCTGAACTACCTTCATAAATCAACTGGATAGTGCTTGATATTTCAGGATAGAACACGAAGTCAGAGACAGGGACTCTGAACATCACCTTAAAAGACAGAAAGGAAAAAGGAAGACAGAGAGAGAGAGAGAGAGAGAGAGAGAGAGAGAGAGAGAGAGCCACAATGAAGCCTCAGAAAGAGAGTTAAGATTTGAACTGGCTGCCCCCCCCAAAAAAAAAATGGAGAGGCATAGAAACTTCTTTCTCAGACCCTGGTTATTGTTGGCAAGCATCAGGGGACCTCCCATGATGTCTACCAGAAAAAATAAAAAGGATGAGAATTCTCTGGTGTTTTCTTTTTAATTAGGGTTATTTATAGGGTTGAGATTGCTGTGTTTATGTGTGTGCATTTCCCTTCCCCGTGGTCATCGTCAGCTCTTTTGGCCACCCCGTTACAGAAACAGAAACACAACCTCCTCACTTCTGGTGAGAGCTCCTCTGAGGAGTCAGCAGCCTCTGCTGAGTCAGGTAGATGTTGAGCTGAGTCTTAAGAAGCAAGATCCTGGGACTCTTGCCTCTTTTGACCCAGGCAAGAATGAACTGTTGACCTGTCTTGGATGCCTCTGTGAAGGAAGTCTCTGGAGTCTGCCTGGACTGTGATCCAGGAATCTCAAGAGACAGGGCAAAGACTGCAAAGAAGTCTCCCAGTGAAGCAGCAGAGCCTGGGAACCAAAGGAAACACCTGTGAGCAAAGCTACCCAATGCTGAGGTCCCCTCCCAGGTCTTTCAGATTGTGAGGAAGGAAGGAGGAAGCCCTGGGGTGGGGAGGGGTACTACAGTTGACTACAAGGAGCTGGAGAGCATAGGCTGTGAGTCCTGTTGGAGGGAAAGCCTGGGCAGGTCACTTCACTTCTCTGGATCCTGGTCTGTCTGTCTGTCTTCTCTCTCTCTCTCTCCCTCTCTCCCTCTCTTTCGCTTCCTCCCTCCCTCCCTCTCTCCCTATTTCAGTGCTTCTCTGTGTAGCCCTAGCTGTCCTGCAACTCACTCTGTAGACCAGGCTGGCCACGAACTTACAGAGATCTATCTGCCTCTGCCTCCCAAGTGCTGGGATTAAAGGCATGCACCATGGGTCTCTTTAGTTGTAAAATGAAGCTGCTTGAACTCATGCACACCAGGAGTATTTGGTGTTCTGTGACTCAAGGAGTTCTGTGAAGAATATGCTGGCTCCCATGCCATTTCTTCCAAGCATCCTCAGCCCAGGCTTTAAATTTCTCAGGAGCCCTTTGCCTTCCAGCCTATCGAGAGGTGCGTGCTTCTAAGAATGGGGAGAGAGGAAGCAATGGAGCCTTGTGGTTCTGTTCTGCTCACAGAAACACCAAACATGAAGACATTGTGGGAAAGCATATGCTCTGGAGAGACGGCACCCCTAAACACCTCTGTCCATTAGCTAACAAATACTTTCTCTTGCCTCACAGTAAAAAAAAAAAAAAAAAAAAAAAAAAAAAAAACATGTATTGCCACAGAGTAATTGTCAAATTTTAAGGGCCTAATGGACAAGGCTTCATGTATAATGATTTCTTCCCAATGAGATTTGGTTGTTGGTCACTGGGTCTCTGGAAAAACACTTTGCCACCAAACCATTAGGGTAAAAATCATAAAGATGGAGTGAGAAGGTGGTGTGCTCATCCACATGTGAGAGTCCTGGAATCCACATAGCATAACAGCTTCTTATCCACACCCCAATCTTGATCTTTTCAACAGCCTCTAAATGCTACTTGGGCAGTAGTGGACAGGAAGAAGAAAGGTGAATGATCAGAGTGGAAGGATCTCAAATTCTTGAGAGGTGAGAACGAGGAAGGGATGAAGGGAAATTCCCACGGGAAAAACTGCCAAACTCAGACCAGACAGGTCAGGCAATCTGGTTCCAGATGGAGAACCCCACACCGAGTCAGTCGGAAGTCCTGGCCTCCTTTACCATCCCCACCTGGCCCCCCTCTCATTCCCCTCTTGTGTGGCTCTCCCAGAACCTCTTAGCTAGCACACCGTCCATTCCGCTTCTAAGCAATCATTTTACAAAGCGGACAGATCTATCGACTCCATATACTTACACAGACTGCACGTCTCTCACTGCCCTGTCAACCTGCAGGCAGAACTTCATTCTGCTTGCTTCCTCCAAGCTCTTCCAAAGAGAAAGATGATGCAGTAGTGGCAGACTACCTTTTCCAGAGACCAGGCAACCAACAACTGAGTGTTCTGATGGGGAACAAGGCTGAGGAGATGTTGAAGAAAGATCAGGAAGTCAGCTGTTAGTCTAGTCATATGAATGCACGTACAGCTTTGTGTGAGGTACAGAGAGCCCCCCTGGACTCTCAGTGTCATTCCCCAGGAACTTGTCCATGCCTGCCAGTGCGCTCCAGGACCTTGCTAACTCAGCTGTGGTCCCCATATGCTGAGAAAGCCATTCTGGAAGAGGGGAGCTGTTATCCATTCCTCAATTTGTACAATCATCAATTTGCAAAGCCACAGCCCACCCTACCCTGACAGATGTTGCCTGACCCCAAACAATTAAGGGACCCACACTGGCATGGCATTTTGCATTCCCCCCCCCAAAAAAAAACCCATGAAAATAAAATCCTTCATCTTGGAAAGATTTGCTCAAACAACCTCACAGTAATTTTTCAACCATTAGTCCATAGAAAGCTTACAAATCCCTTCTGACACTAGAGAAGGTCATTAGTGATAAGAACTACACAAAGGAATTCAGTACTAAAACTCTGGAATTTGACCCAAATTTTAACACTTGGCAGCCTGGTTTCATTTAAAGTCAGCCTTATGTTTTTCCGATTATCTTTCAGCTAGCCTGATATGAGAATTGTTGCTAGAGTTTTCCTGCCTGGCCCATAGTCAGGATAAATCTCTCTCACCTGCCAGTCCCACAGCCACTCAGACCCAACCAAGTAAACACAGAGACTTATATTGCTTACAAACTGTATGGCCGTGGCAGGCTTCTTGCTAACTGTCCTTATATCTTAAATTAATCCATTTCTATAAATCTATACCTTGCCACATGGCTCGTGGCTTACCGGCATCTTTACATGCTTCTTGTCCTGGCGGTGGCTGGCAGTGACTCTCTCTGCCTTCCTGTTCTTTTTATTCTTTCTGTTAGTCCCACCTATACTTCCTGCCTAGCCACTGGCCAATCAGTGTTTTATTAGCAACACATTTGCCCTTCAAAACATCCCACAGCACTTCCCGCTTTTTTTTTTCAAAAAGGGAAGGTTTTAACCTTAACAAAGTAAATTACATATAATTTGGGAATTTGGGCGTAGCTTCTCTTATTACTTCCTGCTGGAGGGGGGCACTGTATCTTATGGGGACACAAAGAAAATTTTAGGATCATGGAGTAGTCCGTGAGGGTGTATCGTCTGAGCCAGTTGCCTTGAAATGGTTCTGGATGTTGGATCATCTGGGCCTTGGTGTCATCGGAGACCTTTCAGGTGGTCTTGGCTGGTCAAACCTGATGTATCTTAATCTGGAACAAATCCATAGCCTTTGGCTTTCTGTGGAAACAAAATCAGAGCTTCCTTTCCAAAGCAACATATCTTTACATCCAAATTTTGAAGTCAAGGTATCTTTAAAATATACATATTGGTTTAACTCAGCTTCCTTTACAATCAAATATCTCTCTGCAGTTAAGAATCCCAAAGACAACACAATGCAGATTCTCTGTGTGATATCCATCTTTATGTGGCTTATATTTATACTACCTTTACTGTCTCTTTAAAGATTTTATTTTTCAAAACTATCTATTTCTTTATATAACTTCATATTTCTTTTTCTCTCTCTTTGAAGCCTACGTACATTTTTACACACATTTTAAAGCATTTAAAGTCTTGTTCCATCTGAATCTGTCGTATTGTGAACCTGTTACTTTAAACTGCAGCATTCTAAGACTGAAATGGTGCTGTGGCTGCTGGCTCCGCCCACCTCAGCTTCCCAACATGGTGGTGATACGTTTACCACCAGCTCTGGGAGCCTTCGTGGGTCTATGCTTCTATCAAAGCAGCGTGTAGCCCAGAAACCTCTTTTTTTTTGTTTTGTACTAGCAAAGGCTAAATCCACCACGCAGCTTAATGTGCCACTTGCAGACGCCTCATTCCCACCATACTTCAGGTCAAACATGTACGCCAGGAACCCGCCATACAGTAGTTCAGGCCCGCAGGCTGAGGCTAACTTGAGAAAGACAACTAGGAAGCTGTTTTAGCTCTGTTTTAGAATCTTCTTTTTATGCTTTCTCAGGTTTTAAGTGGAAATTCCTGCCCCACGTTCTGGCGCCATTTGTAGCTAGAGTTTTCCTGCCTGGCCCACAGTCAGGATAAATCTCTCTCATCTGCCAGTCCCACAGCCGCTCAGACCCAACCAAGTAAACACAGAGACTTATATTGCTTACAAACTGTATGGCCATGGCAGGCTTCTTGCTAACTGTCCTTATATCTTAAATTAATCCATTTCTATAAATCTATACCTTGCCATATGGCTCGTGGCTTACCGGCATCTTTACATGCTTCTTGTCCTGGCGGTGGCTGGCAGTGACTCTCTCTGCCTTCCTGTTCTTTTTATTCTCTCTGTTAGTCCCACCTATACTTCCTGCCTAGCCACTGGCCAATCAGTGTTTTATTAGCAACACATTTGCCATACAAAACATCCCACAGCAGAGAATGGTTCTTTTATTTAGCCCAACAGATGGAAGAGAGTAGTTTTATTCCAAAAAGCAAAGAAAGTCACTGTCTATACACACCTAGAGACTCCTGTTGCCAGACAATTGACCCCTGCACACCACACTGACACTCTGAATAGAAGATCTGAGCAGACATAGGTGTAGGGGTCAGCTGTCTAGATGCCTTTCCCCATGTAGAACATTCTAGAATGTGCCCTGGGGCATTTCCACCCCAAAACCTCGGTTTATGTTTTCTATACTTTTGACTCCCAGGAAGCTGGGTGTTCCATTCACCCCTCCGTATTCCTAACACAGACTTCTATTAACACACATTCTTCTTTTTTTCCCCCTTTGCTCAAGACTTCCTATATTTCTAAATCAGCAGCTGTCCACATCTGGCATAAGCAAGACTTTTTAAATTTGTCACTTCCTAGTTTTCTAGAAGAAGACAGATTCTGCCAATTCTGGTGATTTCCCTAATTTTTTTTCTGTCACTGCCTCAGAAGAGCAAAGCTTAGGGAAATGTTGACAAATGGCTTTGCTAATCCTAAGTTAGCAAGAAGATCCACTCCATGAACTAACGTCGTTCCAAGCTGTCTCCATAATGCTGCAGTCTGATCTCACTTCACCCAACTGTAAGTACCTTCTGGTCCTTAGTTTCTTTGCTTCCGTGTTAACATCTGTCCTTGATCTCTCACCTTATGTCCATCGTGGCTTTCGATCTCTACAGAGGGGTGAGGCAGTGAGATGAAGGGAGGGCTGGGGTGAAGGGAGGGCTGAGGTGAAGGGAGGGGTGAGACAAAGGGTTGGCAGTCATTAAAAGAGTTCCCCAGATTATTTTTCCACTAGCTTCCCATTCTCTGGGAATCTTCTATCTTCTGAGATGCCTTGCTACCAAAGGAGAGTAAAGTCAAACACTCTGTCTGTGACTCAGCCCTTCCACTTCATGTTTCGTGACATTATGACTGTTTGAGACACTGTACACTCATTCTTCTGTTCTTAACCAAAATAGTGAACTGTTGCTTAGATCTGGGCCCAAGTCCAACCATTGAGAGATAAAGAACTTACTTGAAAGATACGTGAGTCAGCATCTAATAGAAGATGATAGCATTATTTCTCACCATGTAAGTCATATCCCCTTCCCGCTAGCTATGATTATATTAATAATCTCTGGCAAATGATATTACTTCTAATGCTCAGCTTACTTCAAGACAAAAATATTAGATACATCTACCTTAAAGTAGTTTTTTAGAGTGGCAAGGCCATTGAGATTATAATGGCATTTTGTCTGTGGAATGCTACAGTCACTCAAGTGAATTTTCCTAATCTTTTTTTTCATTGAGTCCCCTTTATACCATGACTTGGTCACTATGGCCACCTCACAAGGACCTACTATCACTTATAAAACCAGATATGGTTTGGTATCTGTCTATATCTACAACATTCTCTGCTGTTCTTCAGCTCTTGGTCATATTTTTGTCAAGAACATAAAATGTTCTTCCCTACCATAATCCCTAACAGTATTCACATATAATCATGCTTTCACCTGGAGGGTTCTACATCCCCCTGAAAATTTAAGATATCTTGGGCTCAGTGAGATGCTTTATTTCCTCAAAGAAGCCCCTCTGTGAGCACAGACTAATCCACAGGTTAGTGAACGTCTGTAGCCTTGTCTCCC
Source organism: Peromyscus aztecus (assembly GCA_902168405.1). Taxonomy (NCBI): domain Eukaryota; kingdom Metazoa; phylum Chordata; class Mammalia; order Rodentia; family Cricetidae; genus Peromyscus; species Peromyscus aztecus. The sequence goes on along the minus strand of CABHPQ010194242.1, from coordinate 51,709 downwards.
TCTACCCATCTATTTCTTAGTAGATGTGTTCCATCCTTTCCAGAGAATTATTCACCCACCCTTATGTGAGGCAGGCCTATGCCAACCAGTGATTGGCATGGGGATCGTTTCATGACTCATTTGTGCCTTGTCTGGGAATGCTAAAATGAAGATTCTTTATTTTCTATCCAGATTCGAGCTGAAACCTAAGATCTGGAGCTATCAAGTCTCCTGGAGCTTTCTGAAAATAGTAAATACCCCATAGCACAGAGCAATGAAGGGGAGAAAAAGAAACTGTAGTCAGAGTAAAGTGGGGCTCACGGTTCCCACCTAATGTGCCCAAAGACATCAATTGTTAATGGTGTTAGCAAACAAAGTTCACCTTTTTTTTTTTTTTTTAACTGAACTTAGTTCAGTTTGGACTTCCTCCCACTGCACACTCTGAGTGAGGGTCTGTGTCTTCTTGCATTTGCCAGTCACCCTGGGGTGTGCATTTGTTCAATTTATATCTTGCACTATAGAGTATATGATTGCTTCTCCAGTTTCTAGGACACTATAAGCATACTGTAAAGTGTCAGTAAATACTTCTGAGTGAAAGCAAGATGAAGGGGTGGGACACTCTGAGATTCCAAGAGCCATCAAGTGTTTCCATTCCAAGGGCCTGGTCTAAAATATGAGACTGGTTCTGCAACTCGTTGGATCTTCTGCTCTATAGTGCAAAGTGTTGCATTAGGGACATTCTCATTTTTCCTCCACTCCCTCAGCCCCCAGAAGAGTAACGTATCTGTGTCAGCCTTGGCTACGTGTATCTCCGTGGAGATCAGCGAACTCTTCACCACACCACCTCCAGTACACACGACTTTCAAGTCATCTGTGCGTCAGTGGGACAGGAATCACTCATGTAATAAAGACTCTTGTATGACCTTCACACTTAAGCCGTATTGCCCCATAGCTTCACTGAAAAATAATGGAGTTTAATCTTCAGTGTTGTTTACCCAACTCAGTTGTTTCGAAGCTAAGGCAGGGGAAAAACCGGGAGTGCTATTTAGTTTCCCGTCTGAAACCAATTTTTTTCAAGGCTAGAAGCTTTTAGACATCAGTAAGAATTTAAATTAGGAAAACTAAATGCAACCTGTAGCTGATGAGTCTCAGTGGAACCTCAGTTGCAGGGTTTAGGCTATAAAATTCAGCAACTGTAAATATTATGGGGTTTTGACCTCACACCAGGGGACTGGTTCCTATAGTTGTATGGTTGGTTTTTAACTAGATCAGCCAGCAAAAGCAGATGCGACCTGCAGGCTTTAGAAGAAAACCATAAGGAATTCTGGCCTTTGTGGGCCACTGTAGTTTGTGGAAGCTTTGTTTGCAGGTGAGTAGCTTTTCCTAACACTCACAAACCTCAGCACAATGACGAATAAACAGGGATGTAGGGTGACTTGGTACACACATGTGCTCAGTGCTCGTTCTGATAAGATTCGACCAAAGGAAAAAGAGTTCCGAACATTGGGCTGTAGGCATTGTGGCTGAGAGGAAAGAGGAGAAGTCCTGTAGAGAGGGGATATGCAGAAGTTGTTCACTGGTTCAACTAAGTTCCTAAATGGAGAAAGTCAATGTAGACTTTAAACTTCAAATGTCCCTACTGTCTGTGTGTGCCATGGAGCCCTACCATGTGAGGTACCTGCTTTCGTCTCTAAGCCAGGAACAATTCTATATCAAACATACATAATTTTGTTCATTATTGCTATTGTTTTGAATGTCTTTTAGATTCAAGTGAAGGAAATGTGGATGGAATAACTTTGAATTAATCTAGCTAATCTACAGATCCTTCTAGATCTTGTGGGCCACCAACTAACTACCAAATTATGACATGGAGATTTATTATTAGTTTTGAATGTTCAGCCTTAGTTTAGGTCTTATTTTAATCTGTTTCTCTTTATCTACATTTTGCTGTGGGGCTTTTTATTTTTCTTTCTTTCTGGATATCTTACTTCCCTGCTGCCTCCATGTCTGGCTGGCAGCTGCCTGGCTTCTGATCCCAGCTTGTCCCTCTCTTTCTCCCTTGTTCTTTCCTTCTCCTTCTTCTCTCTCACTCCTCCAGCCTAGATTTCTCCTCCTACTTATTCTGTCTGCCTGCCAGCCCTACCTCTCCCTCTCCTGCCTAGCTACTAGCTGTTCAGCTTTTTATTAAACCAGTCAGGTGCCTTAGGCAGGCAAGGTGAAACAAATGCAACACATCTTTACATAGTTAAACAAATGGGGCACAAACAAATATATCTTTACATCATTAACAAAGGCAGCAGGAACAAATATAACATACCTTCACATAGTTAAAGTAATATTCCTCAACATAAACAAATATAACACATCTTCACATAGTTAAAATAATATTCTACAACAGATCCTAGAGTCACCAAGTCATCTTAGTTAATGATGAAGTCTTGAAAAATAATTTTAGACTTTGGAGTCCTAAGCTGCCCTCTTCTCCTCCTGCCCCCCAAAAAGAATAGCATTTTAAGAAACAGGGAAGAAAAAAAAGAATATTTCATGGGTATTCTTTTATATCACAGATGAAACACACACAAAATTAGTGTTAACCAGGATGCTAGAAAAGAACATTAAATATTTATGTCAAAAATTCTTGCTGGTAGCTAATGAATGCTGAGAGTAGAAGAAATAGTCTTCCCCAGGAAGAGCACACCAGTTGATTATCCAATACCAAATGGTCAGCTCTGAATACATACATATAAATAACATGATACAGACTAAGCAGGTTACATTTAGGAATATGTATGTGTATACATGTATGCATGTAGTAACAATTAGTGAATAAGAGTATGGATGTGCAAGAGAACAAAGAATGTAGCTGGAGTCTTCTCCAGTCCTGCCCGGGGCCTGCAACCACTCAGACCCAAATAAACATACAGAGGCTTATATTAATTAAAACTGTATGGCCTCCAGTGCCACTTTGAGATCTTTGGCAGCAGTTAACTCTGCAGTTCACACACGATTGAGTCTGTATGATAATGAGTATTCAGAGACGGGTAATGCCTGGGGGGCACTCACCAACCTAAGACAGAACACCTGTGTGGCCTGGGCAGGCGTCTCCATGATGGGTAAGGTGACCTGCTGACATCCCATGCAACCCAAGTCAGAAGCTCATTTTTTAATAAAAGGGGGACCTGTAGGGCCCTGGCCCCTGTTTTGGGTAACTGTTGCCTTGCTTGCGGACCTTGAACTTGATAATCTCCCTATGCTTATTCCCTGCCAGGTTCCACCCTCCTGAATGTTTAAGGGAAGTTCCTTGTCTGGTATCCTGAATAATGGGCGTTAACAGATTAGAAGCAAGATTGTAAAACATCAGTAGCGAACTTCTGCCCTCCGGGGTACTCCCATTGTGCTGTAAGCCTGTATTTAAGACCTCCTCCCCCCTTCAATAAATGACATTCGGCATTTAAAATTAAAATATATATATATATATATATAAAATATATAATTGAATGAATACTGCGAATGTAATCTATGAACACCACAAATGTGATTAATATCATGAGTGTAATTAATGAATATCATGAGTGTAATTTAAAAGATAAATAAATAAAGTAAAAAAAAAAAGACAGGCTCAAAAAAATAAGTGAATATCCAGTTAAAGCATAATAAAGCATTTGTTTAACAGTGAAGATATTTTAATGCCAAGTCACAATTCCTGTTCATGAAATTATGGAACCCAAAGAAAATAGTCTTGGTACTTTCAACATAATGTAATTTATTTTCATTTACAGATTTGCAGAAAGACAATACAAAATGGATGAGGCTATTTAAATTGTAATAGCAGTATCAATAATCATAATGATAATAAATATGATGTGAAATAGTAAAAAAAAAAAAACTGTATGGCCTAATGGCTCAGGCTTCTATTGACTAGCTCTTACACTTAAATTAACCCATAATTCTTATTTATGTTTAGCCACATGGCTTAGTACCTTTTCTCAGTTCTGCCTTTACATCTTGCTTCCTCTGTGTCTGGCTGGTGACTCCTGACTCAGCCTTCCTGTTCCCAGCATTCTCCTCTCTGCTTGTCCCGCCTATACTTTCTGCCTGGCTACCGGCCAATCAGCATTTTATTTATCAACCAATCAGAACAACACATTCACAGCATACAGAAAGACATCCCCAGCAAAGGAGGGGTACATTGGAGATTTGGGAGGGAAGAAAGGGAAGGGAGAAATGTTGTAATTATATTATAATCTCAAAAATTTAAAAAAAAATGTTTGCTCTTTAGGAATGAAGTCTGTGTGTAAAGTCCAAGAGGATCCTAGTAGTCTACAGAGAGGGGAAACATGATGCGTTTGGATCAAATGAATAAGACAGAGCAAGGAAGCATTTCTTAATTTTTATAAAGAGAAAAATATTCAAAAGTGTGGGTAACATTTCCTATCTCTATCATTGGCGAGCATTGTTCCAGCGACCCTCCCAAGGAGTCTTCAGTTTTCTTGGACAATTTGGCTTTCCTTGTACAATTTCATTAGCATGTAGACATCAAGCTGAATTGCATATTCTGATCTCATAAAAAAAGATAATCCCAAAGGCAACCGTTTCGTTGTGCTGTAGATTATTGGCCATTTGTTGCCTAGTTTAATTGTTTTTTAATGCCTCAAACACATCTGGTTCCTCAAAGGTGTCCCCTTTGAGTTCGCCTCACCATGGGATGTGTTCTTTCAGTAATGAAATAGCATAGATTCAAGAAGTTATCCTTGAGTATGTGAATGAGAACCATGTTGAAGTTTTGGAAGTTATTCCTTTGTAATTTTGGAGGTCTCATTGAGGTGCTGTATAAACCAGCCTTCCAGATTTAACATGACCTCATGAAACCGCATCTATTGGATCTAATTGTTTAAGCCCAAGAATGTGTTTTCTGGGTTTCCACAATGATTCCTAAATGGTGTCTACAACTTCTACAACTTCACCTGTCCTGACTTTTCTCTCTGAGTTGGTAGTTTTTTTTCTTCCATTTCTCCAGTGGGCCAGCTTTGGTTCTGGAAGTGCTTTGTGTATGGGGAACTGGTATTGATCTCTAAAGTGAAAGGACAATGGAGATCCTGATCTGTTAATTTTTGCTTGTCCCTATATCCAATTGTGACCTCTGATAAGTAAGTGTGTGTGTTCTGCAGAGAAGATCAAGCCTATGAGATCTGAGTACATTGAGTAGCTGTGAACTTGTGTCCAGGCTAACGTTCCAGAACTGAAGTCATGGGCTCCTTGATATAAGCAAGAAAAGCTTTTATCTTTCAGCTCTTGAAGTATATTTTAAAAGTTAGATCAAGAAAATGTGATGTGTATTTAATTGAATACTATACAGCCAGAAAATACATGGAATTCTGACATTTGCAGCAACGCAGATAGAATTGGACATTATGTTAAACATAAAGGCCAGATATAAAGACAAATACAGCATGTTCTCACTTATATGTGAAAGTTTAATCCTTCAAGAAGGAAATAGAATAACTATTACCAGAGTCTTCAAAGGGAGAGATAAAGAGATGAACTTTACTAATACAGGGGTACAACGGGATATGAGAAATAATTTCTAGTATTTTACACCATAAAATAACTGTGATGGATAATAGTTAATTATTTAAAACAGCTCATAGAGAAGAGTCATGAGTGTTCACAGTACAATGATAGATTTCTGAACTGATGGGCCAGTTACCCTGATTTGATTCTTATATACTGCTCACATGTATTCATGAACCATTTCATCATACTTCATAAACTGTATATTTTACACATATTTAAAATAGATGAGGTCTTTTAAAATAAAAAAGCCTCTTCCTAATTGGTTTAGAGATAATAACTATTTACATAAATCAAATATTTCACAGAATTTAGAGTATTTTACTAGAAAATTAAAAGACTAGAGCTAATATTCTTAATATATTTATAAGTGAATAAAGAGTCCTATTTGTCAAAACTGCCATTTTAGAAGAATTTTTATGTTAAAGTTCAAGTTTACATAATTAAAGTGAGTCTTTAAGTAGGTCAAACTGATTTAGTTATTTTGCTTGAAGATAATCTATAAAATTCCCCTTATTTTAATACTACCAAGAAGAGTTCAAGGATGTATCTTATTTTCATAAGATCTTAGTATGTCCTGAATTTATTCTATTGGCTTACTCATCAAATTAGCTAACATTACTCCCATAAAATCACTAAATGTAAAAAACTTTAAATGTGGATTTGATTAAGTATAAATTTAACAAAATTTTAATATATTTATAATGTTTCAGGCCAAGATCCATACTTGACATGAGAGTAATCTAATTAACTAATTAGTAGTCTTAAGATGTCTGTATAATACTAAAACAATAATCACAATACATTTGTGTGTGTGTGTGTGTGTGTGTGTGTGTGTGTGTGTGTGTGTGTGTACTTTTGTTTCATATTTTACATGCCATGAAATAATAATACTTACAAGTCAGGTGAATGATCATGTTTGTTCTTCCCAGATTAGAAAGGTATAAGAGGGTTTTTGCTGGCTAGTTTTATCTCACTTTGACCCAACATGGAGTCACTTGGGAAGAGGGATCCTCAATTGACAAAATACCCCTACCAGACTGGCCTGTGGGCAAGCCTATGGTGCATTTTCTTGATTGATGATTGATATAGGAGGGCCCAGCTCATTGTGGATGGAGCCATCCCTGAACTGGTAGTCCTGGGTTGGGTAAGCAAGCAGACTAAGCAAGGCATGAGGAGCAAGCCAGTACACAACACAGTCCCCCATGGCCTCCATAACTAAGACAGTGTTGTGTTATTAGAGCAGGCAGTGGTGTGTGTGTGTGTGTGTGTGTGTGTGTGTGTGTGTGTGTGTGTGATGTTCTTGCAAGTTTATTAAAATGTTATGCATGGGCAATTATCAATTAGTTCACAGTTTGTCCTATGAATGTCAAAGTTGGTTAATTTAGTCGCTAATTATAGTTGCTATGGATGATTAATATTATACTGGCACACATAGTAACTAGTTCCTGAAATATGCTGTGTTTATTTCAGTGTTTTACCATCAGTCCGAATAATAGGCTGTCAAGGTATTTGAATGTGCAAGAATTCTCCAAAGAATCAATAGGATATGGTATATATATATATATATATATATGTATATATGTATATATATATATATATACACATTTTTTTATGTTTTTGTTATCATACAAACATCAGAATGGACTCAGTAGATGACTCAGTGGGTAGAACTGCTTGTTGTGCAAGCATGAGGATCTGAGATCAAATCCCCAAAACCCACGTGAAAACCCAGATGCGTAGTGTGGGCATCTGCAACCTCAGCTCTCCCATGGAGAGATGAAAGATGGAGACAAAATAATTCCTGGAAGGGTGGGCTGGGGGGGGGAGGGGGGCAGGGCGGGAGGAGGGAGAATGGGGGAATCTATGACTGATATGTAAAGTTGAATTATGTTGTAAAATAAAATAAAATAAAATAATTCCTGGAAGCGTGAAGGCCAGCTAGCCCATCCTATGCATCAGATAGAAGGGAAAATCCCTCTCTCAAACAAGGTGTGAATGAGGACCGAATTTGCCTTCTGAGTTCCACACGCAGACCACAGTATACAGTATGTGTGTGTGCCCCCATTCATGTGCATGAATGCTCACACACACACACACACACAACCAAAATCCATGAAAATGGTTTTCTTCTAAGCTAAGTTCACTCATTTTTCCAGAATATGACAGAGGATAGTGAAGTATAATAGGAACTGATACACTGACAAAGTTGTAAAGAATTCTAAAAAGTTAATTTTGTGAGTCTTGTTTTAAAATATTGCAAATTTCAATCTGATAAAAGTATAAAATATTTTAAAACTTTAATGAAGTTTGACATGTTGCTAGGTATGTTCATAAAACAATTGTTAAAGGTTGAATGTATCAAATATTGGGCCACAGGAAAACTAGACTTTGGCTTTTACCATTAAATCGTGATTGATTTTGAAGGACTTTGTAACTGGAAAAAATGTAGCTGAAAGTTTTCCTATGTACCACCCGGACCTGCAGCCACTCAGACCCAAGTAAACACACAGAGGCTTATATAAATTATGGCCTATGGTTCAAACTTCTTGCTAGCTAGCTTCTATATCTTAAATTAACCCGTTTCTATTAATCTATGCATCACCACATGTTCCATAGTTTTACCTGCATCCCATTACATGTTGTTCCTTGGGCAGCTGGCTCACCTCTTCCCTTCTGCCTTTCTTCTTCCTGTCTATCTGCTTGTATTTCCCACCTGCCTCTAAGTTGCCTTGCCATAGGCCAATACAGTTTTATTTATCAACCAATCAGAGCAACACATATTCACAGCATACAGAAAGACATCCCACAGCAGGACTTAGTTGCCTTTTATCAGTGGTTAGCAAATGTTTGTTTGTTTGTTTGGTTGGTTGGTTGTTTGGTTGATTGGTTCATTGGTTTTTAACCACCTAAGAAATCTACTCAGAGAGCAGAAACACAATAGTCCTTATAATTGTTCCTTCCTCTATGTTTATTAAAAACTTTACCATTATGGTCAAGCCTGGGCCGGTAGAGGACACATATGGCTCCCCCCATACCTCATGGTCTGGGGAGGGGAGCACAATAAACCAGAAGCCACTCAGCACTTTCTAGGGCTGAGCTGGCAGTTGGGCAACATCATGCCATGCACTGCCGGTGGTTTCTAGGCCTGGCATATGAGAAAAGAAAAGCAACAGCTCTGTGCCATGTCTTGTGACTGGGGCAGAGAAGACTCAGCCAAGTGCCACCTGTGACTCAACCAGGAATCCTGGCACCAAGTGGTTGGGCACCATTATGGTGAGCAAGTACAGGGTGGGGAAATGGAAGAGAGAGAGAAGAACAGTTCATGGGCTGGGGATAAAGGCAGATCTGTTGGAGAGGTGAAGGTGGAAAGGAATGGCTGATGTGAATGGCCTGCTAGCCATCTGAGTCCAAGGTGAGGTCCAGGTCTAGCCTATTGCCAAGGGCCAGGTCTTGGTCCAAGGTCCAGAAGAAGCCAGGACGCCTGTGTTGATGTCTGTGGCTCCTGTTGACACTGAGAGTCCTGCAGGGGCCAGTAATATTGGCTGCCACCTGGGGCCATGTTGCTGTCCAAGGGCCACACTGTCTTGGGGGCCATGCTGATCCAGGTGACCTGCGCTGCCACCTGGAGCTATGGTGACATCTGGGCCTGGGCCATGACCATGTCTGGGTCCTTGGTCCTGCCACAGCTGGGGTCTATGTTGATGTCTTTGGCCTATGATGCCACCAAAGGCCACACGATACCTAGGGTGTAGGCCACAACCTGTGACCATGTTGGTGTCTGAGGGCTGCACTGCCACCAGAGCCAAGCTAATTTGAGTGGTCAGCTCTGTCTTCTGAGGCCATGATATCATTTGGGCCAGGGCTGCTGCCAAGGGCCATATCTGGGTCCATGGCCCTATCACAGTCAGGGTCTATGTATGTAGCTCCTGATATCATCTAAAGACACACTGATGCTGATGCCAGGGGTCTGGGCTGCCCCCTGGGGCCATTTTGTTGTCCAAGTGCCATACTGCCACAGGGGCCATGCCAACCTATGGCCATGAGGGAAAGCTAGCAGGTCGACCAGACTAGCTACCACCCAGGGACAGAACCAAGGCTACGTGTGCTGATGCTTTATTTGTGCTGAAATGTGATATTCTATTTGTATGTTAATAAATAAAGTTTTCCTGGAGATCAGAGGTCAGTAAGCCATAAACAGAAGTCACGCAGTGGTAGCCCATGCCCTTAATCTGATCACATGACAGTCAGAGTCTCTGTGTGGTCAAGGACACAGCCAAGCGTGGTGACATGAGCCTTTAATCCCAGTACCAACCATAGAGACCTGGAGGTCTGTATAGACAAGCAGTGACGAGGAAGTCATGTGGCTGGGCTTAGAGCCAATGAGAAGGCAGAACAGAAAGTCAACAAAAGCACAGGTCAGACAGGAAGAAACCCTCTTTGTGGAAGCTACTGCTGGTAGTAAGCTAAGGCTAGTCGTGGCTATTGCTCTGATATCTTCGGCTGTTACCTCTGTATTTGTGTGTTTCTTATTTAATAAGACTGTTTAGAAATTCATCTACAGCTATGAGTTGGTCCACCCCTACATCCACCTCATCTATGAACTGCTGGAGCGTGTGAAGGGGACGAACCTACAAGTCCAAAATTGCAGGATCTCCATGACACAGGACAACAGGCTTGTCAAGGGGAGCCCCAGGGAGAGCCCATTACCAGTGGTGTAGCAGAACCCAAAGCCTTGAGGAAGACCAGTGACTGTGGCAATGATCACTTGCAAGTAAAGATGAATGGACTGAAGCGTAAACTGTCTGACCCAATGGGTCACACTACAGCTTCCATAATAAGATTCTTCTTCCTTTTTTTTTTTTATTTTTGGTTTGTTTTGGTTTTGTTTTTTCTTTTAAATTTTTTTTTGTTTGGGGGAGGTTGCAAGGGCAGAGGGTATATGTGAAGAGTCAGGAAGAAAAGTGGGGTTGGAATACATGATGTGAAATCCATAAAGAATCAATAAAAATTATTTTGAAAAACTTTATCATTATGCTAAATGATAAGCAGTCAGGTTAAAAAAAAGTAACAGAGGGTGTATGCAGGGAACACTTCACATTCCACAATTTTCCATGTGATCCTGGAGGCTGCAATCCCCACTCGGCAGGCTAGGCAGGTAATCTGGAGACTCAGGAAGAACTCAAGTCTTTTCGTCAGACTTTCACTGAGTGGATGTGACCCTGGCTCATTGTGGTGAGCAATCTGATTCATGTGAAAAGTCCTCATCCAAAACACCCTCAAAAATGTCCAGGATTAAGCTTGACCAAATATCTATGTAGTGTGAGCCAGACAAGTTGATCTATGTATTCAGCCATTCGTTGTTTTAGGGGCATTTATGGACTTGATCTACTCTGATGATTTTGAATTTGTTTTCTGATATCATACCCCAAATTTGAGAGGGCTAAAAATTATACCAAAACTATCTGAGATTTCCCAAAAAGCTGTATGCAATTTCGAAGACTTTTCTTTCACTTTATAAAAATTAAAAAATACTAGAAGTTAATGGGTGTGTTTGTTATTGGCTGTGCTTAATTAGTGGTGTTTCGAGAGCTGCATGTAAGGAGCTGTGAAATAAAATGGTAATTGTACATAGGGGAAATGTCATTAAAATAAGTGTTGAAGTTGGATGTGGTGGTACACACCTATAATCCCAGCATTAGGAAAGCTGAGACAGGAGGACCAGGAGCTTGAAGCCAGCCTGGCATACACAGCTAGATTCTGTCTCAAAACAAACCAATAAATACACATTCAGAGACTTTTATGGTCCTTTTATGGACAAGAGATTCCTGGAGATGTCCAGGTATCTTTACTTTCAGCTATACATTCTTGCCTCAGCAGAAATTCCAAGCAGAGCCTCAGAAAATTGTTATGTATTATCCCCAATAGAGAATTTTATCTCCTCGGTTTGATGTCATTGGTAACTTTAATAAATTAGCCGCACAGTCTACAGCTAATTCAATCTTGTCTACAAATGTTTTCCTCCTTCCAGGGCTGCTTACTAGAAAGCTGGGAGCCCTTCTTGTCCTTAACAAAGGGCTGTCTCAGGAGTTTCAGGTAAGGACCGAAGCAGCACTTTTAACTGTTGATGTGGGAAGTAGACACCCAGAAACGCTGGCTTCAGAACACAGTAATCACAAAACTTAGTTGTGAGCCTACCGTGGGGCTGGGTGGGGATTTCCAGGAATTGCCTTAGTTCCAAAGCAGATAATTTCATGAGCACAGACTTTATATCCAACAGTACAGGAAGTGATTACATGGACAGAATGAACTGGTAGGGGTGATTTTCCTGTGACTATTTCATATGCAACTTAACTTTTAATATTCAATATTTTGCTGAAAGTAAGAGGAAGACCTTTTTACTCTTATTTTTACTCAGAGTTTCAATTTAGTAAACTGTTTCTGCAACCTGAACACATTGAACATATAAATGGTAGCAGAATCACAGTGACCATTCAGAATTGTCTTTCAGGCTTGCCAGACCATTTGGTCTCTGTCAAAGCTTGGTCAGCTCTGATAAATGAACACCCAGGCCGAGCATCTCCAAGTTCAAAACAACAAAATCTGAAATTTTTGAATCTAGAATTTGGGGGAGGTATGGCTTGTACGTGACACCATAAATAGAAAATTGAACACTTTTAAATGTTGTTGAATGTCCTAAGTTATTATAAATATTGTGTAAAATCATCTTCAGGTAAGTATGTATGGTGTGCATGGAAGATAATTAATTTTGTGTTCAGATTTGAGGCCCATCCTCAAGACATTTTATTAAGCATAATCTAAATCTGAAAAATACGAAATCTGAAATACTTTCAAGTATTTTAAATGGCTGATACCAAGCCTGTGGCTAAGTAAATATACTGATGAGTACATCAAACTGTGAAAGTAGCCATCGATCATATGCCAATGGATGGCCATGGCTTTGTTTCAATAAGACTTCATTTATAAAAAGAAGTGGCAAGCCTGATTTGACCTAGTTGGTCAGTTTGTCAACACCTAACCCAAAGCATCCTGAAGTTTCTCTAATTATTGCCCTGGGATCTTAATTATTCTAGAAGCAACTTTATCTCCAAGCCTAATTGATATCAGGCATACACTTTTTAAAATAATTTTTAAGGATCTTTCAATAGGTGCAGCATTTCTTCTTTCTGTCTAATTGGATGTTTTATCTCCAGCAAGCACCAGCCATCTTCCACCCAAGTTAGAATTAATTACCAGAGAAACATAGGAGCCAGACAGGTGGGATCAAAATGTCAGTGTTATTACAGATAGACTCTTCTGTGGGGAGGGAGTGCAGCTGTTTGTAGCCAAGCAGGCTTGCTAATACTTCATTTTGAATTAGGCAGGCCTGCTCATCCAGTCACAGGCACATCTGGACACAGGCTTCACCATGTGGAGCTATGTCTACAAAAGACAGAGTGCAAGGTACAAGAGTATGTGTGTTCTGTGGGACTGTCTCGGGAAAGGAGGAAGGAGGAGCTGACTCATGAACAGCCAGCCCTGTTTCCCAAGTTATCAATCAGAGAAAAAGCATTCCTCTTTCCCTTGGGAGTTTTGAGGTGGGCAACAAAGGGACCAAGAGTGTTTCTGTGTTCAAGATTTGTCCATGATGAAATAGAAACCAGGAAAAATAGGAAAGGTTTTCCCTCCACATCAACATAACCTCTGGTCTTACAACCTTCTGATCAAAATGATCAGTGATCCCTCATCCCTCAAAAGCCCGATTCTGATATCTCAATTCGGCATGAGGGATGCTTTACTGTTCTGTCTGGCTCTAACCTGCTTCTCCCTCTGCCAATTCTTCCTCCCTGGCCAAGAGAGTCACTCAGATTGCTGCCTCCTTGTCTTTTTGCCCCTGCCATTACTTCCACATAGAAGGCACTTCTTAGTTTTCTTGTTTAATCCATATCTACCATTTAGGGTGTGGTCCCATCCCTGGTGAAAACTCTGATCACTCTGGTTCTCAAGATCTTTGTTCTTAAACTCCCAACACATTTAGGGTCTGACCCTCTTACTAGGCATTTACAGTTTATGTTGCTAATTAATTTTCACAATTACATTCTATCCACAGATTTAGAAAATTGTTTTGTTAATTCTGTGAGGCTCAGAAATATTTATTATTCTCAAAGCAACTGGCACAACTATTACTCATAACATAAGTGCTCAAACATTTGCCCTTCCATTGTTCTTGAAAAATAAAGCTACTAATTGCAAATGTGAAACAATAAGGACTTCTCATTAGTACAGACCATGTCCATCAGTGAAAATTAACAAGGGTTGGCTCCATTCAGAACTGCTCTCCTGGAAACGTCACGAAATTGGATTTTAGATGGGTTGTTCCTCATCCTGTTGAAATGCAGGTGTGCTGGCTTCCCCTTCACGTCTTCTCTTAGCAGCTGTGACTTCCAGGTTACTCACTTGCAGAAACAGAGTTGCAGCACTCAGAGGGCCTTCCTCCCATCCGCCAGTCTACTGACTCTTCGGTTAGAATGCCAACGGCATCCAGAAGTACTAGAACTCCTTTGCAGACAGCATAGATCACCTCAAATTATGTGACTCCATAAAAGGCTAATGCCAGTTACTCAGAACTATTTTTTATTTTTCTCTTTACATCAGGAGTTGGGTGCAGATGTGACACCACTCTGGCAAAAGAGCTTTGTGAACTGGAGAAGAATCTGACATTGTCATAGTCTGAAGCTGCATCTACTGTCATTTCTATAATGGCCAAGAACGTTGAGTGCCCTGTCATGTACAGGAGGATCCCAGACAATGAGGCATTACCTTCCTCAGCAAGTGCTTATGCATGTTTGTCCAGACATTCTTGTGGGTAAAAACTTAAATTATTTGAGCTCCAGACTTAATTTCATTTGTATAAAAACACCTAGAACGTGATTTTTGTATGTTGTGCAGTTTTGGACAGTTGCAATTTTCTAAGTACGACTGCTATGTAAATCATGGGAAGGGTATAATTTGTCTTGAATGGAAATTTCAGTACTGCATTAATCATCCTGAAAATTTATACTGTCAATGGCAGTACCATTTTAATAGCCATTGCAACATACCCATTGGCTGTAGACTTGTAACCTCAAGCGATTCTTCTGCGAAGCATGTTCAAGGAACTTCTTTCCTTTAGCTGGGTTGAAGTTACTCTTCCTCCCTACTCTTGTAAACACTGAGGACAATCCAGTCACACTTGTCATTTTTTAAATTATGTGCATCTACAATTTTAGATTATATGTCCATGTCTCAGCTTTTAAACTGTGAACAACTTCTGAGCTAGGATTGTACCTTGTTCAAGTTATACCTTAAGAATCTTGAGAGTCTCTTGGACAACCCTTATCAACAACTCCAAAGAGGGCTTCTCACACCTGATATTGGAGGCTTTGTTACATGGTCTATGGCTCTTGTGGGGAGCATTGTGAGCCCAGATGGGAAAATGTCACTTAAATTCTAGGTTCATAAGGCCACTCTACACAAGAGCACTACTGGCAAGTAAGGAAGTTTGAGAGTGAGCAAAACAGTCTTCCTCAGGGAATAACACATCAATTGGTTGTCCGATACCAAATGGTCAGCTCTGAAAACATACTTTCCAGTAACCTGTAGTTCTGGCAAGATAAAAGAAAAAAAAAAAAAGCTGGAGCCATGAAGATGACAGGATCAGAATTACCAAAATCTCATCAGGTGCTTCCAATGCACAACCAAAGTTGAAACCCTGTCATAAGACAGATGCAAAACCAAGGACATTGTTCTCCTGTTGTTCCCCTGAGAGACGATAATAGATTGAATTAGTGTACATGTGCATGAATGAATGCATGAATGGTGTGAATGAACGGATTCATGAATAAAGGAGTGCTTTAGAGAAAGAATGGGTAAAAACAGACCTCAGGTAAAGGCTTAGGGCCTATGGCGAGACCACCTTGTATCTGATGACAGTTCCACCACTTACTTACTCAATGGGTGGCTGACTGTCATCTCGTTGAGCCTCGGACTCTTCATTTGCAAAACAGAGCTAACAGCAATACCCGCCCAGCCACGTGCTAGAGGAACTAACGTGGTAACTGCCCTGAGCACTCAGTGTCAGGCTGGGCAACTGAAAGGCACTGGGTAAATATCAAATGCTGGTCTTACGGTTGAAAGGCTCATGCCCTGGGCACTGCACTATCTCCTGTACTATGAGTTATTCTTCCCCTTATTACCCCAGAAGCAAGCTCCATTGTAGTCCCAGCCCAGTTCTGTGGCCAGGACTGTGCTCATGTGGTAGCGATTAAGCCAAAGCTCAAGCTGGGACCAGATATCGTTCATTTTTTTTTTCTCTGCTTGCCATCGATCCTCCTCAGGTCTGCCTGATGCTGTCATCTTGGCTTCAGCTCATCTGGGGGAGGACAGGGAGAGGCCAGACAGCCGTGAATCTTGCTGTCTGCTCACACATGTTCACAGTCTAGGCAGAAGACTAGGCAGAGCTCTTGTGGGGGTGGAGAATGTATGCTCAGTAGCCAAGCCGGGTGTATTCAGGCTGTCCCTCTGCAGACAGTAAAGCCTGGGCTTTTCTGACAGAATCCTGTGAAACTTCTAGGTGAAAACACAAAGGAAAAGGAGGGTGTTGAAGCCAGGGCCAGGGCTATGTATGTCCTGGAAAGCAAGGGAGAGTGCAGTTCTCAAGCGTGAAATGACCTTGTGTTGTGATTGGGGGTGGGGGACATATTGTCTAAACTGAATTCTATATTTTAAGAACGCCTACAAAGAGGACAGAATAGTAACATGCCTGAGTGGTGATAGGGCTTGTCCTTGAGTGGTGAAATGAGAATGTCACGTGTGTCAGGAGATTCTCCCACATTCATAATGAATCAGTGAGCAGCTCACTGCTCTCTAGAATGCTACACTCCAGTTCTAGAGAACCGATCCCAATTTACTCCACTTAGAAACACACACACACTACATGTCCCTAACAACTTCCTGGACTTGCCCTCTTGCCTTTTTTTCTGTCAGTTCTTGCCCATTGAGATTCCCCACACCTATGCCTTCAGGCATTCTTCCTGTAATATAAGAGATGAGTTGAATCTTAAGAAAATCACTCAGCAGCGCAGCCTCGGCCATGCCATTGAGCTCAAGTTCATCATCAGTACAATGAAGAAGAAGGTGGGGTAGTAGCGCCCCTTATTGGGGCTCTATTCAAAGACTGAAAATGCGTGCCTAAAACCACAGATAGTGCTGAACCCCACGTGCAAGCCCTACAATACTTTGAGAGTCTGATAACCATGATGACTAGTCAGTAACGGGCTAGTAGCATATACAGCATGGATACATTGACCAAAGGAGAATTTATGACCCAGGGCAGGAGGCAAATAGGGAGGAGTAATGCTACTTAGGATGGAATGCTCTCTAAATTTTATTTGTTTTGAGAATTGTCCACTTAATATTTTTGGATCATAGGTAACTGAAACTGTGGAAAACAGAACATTGGATAGAAGGAACTCCTGAAAGTTTAGCATAGATGTGTTGTAACAATTAAGTGAGATACTACATGCAAAGTACTTAAGCATACCTCTAAACATAAGGGCTATTTGAAAAACTGTTCTGATTCTGGTGTGTCCAGTCACCATGCACTTGGTGTTAACTGAAATCCCTGAACTCTGGGTTTTGCCTGATGAGAAATAAAAAGATGAAATGAAAATTAGGCTAAATATTAAAACAGACCCAGCTGGTCTTGTTGAATTTGCCTTGGGGCCTGGTCTTGTTGAATTTGCCTTGGTGCCATTGGCATGTCAGGCCTCTAATTGAACTGTTGATGGCTCTACGCAGGGCTCTGAAGCCAGACATCAGCTTGCCCTTCTCACCCACGTGCAGCTGTGTGACTTGAGGAGGATCCTCGCTGAGGGCTTCTCATCTGTCACTGGGTAGCAACATAGGACATACACAGCTAACATGCAGATAGACAGCAATCCACAAATCACACAACACATGCCCAAGAACAGTCATGGGATCCACTCCCCACTCTTCCCAGGAGCCAATTAGACACAACCTCTGGCCATTCTGTGTAAGGCAGGACGCTCTTCTCCACCCCCAGACAAGCACACCTGCTCTCTCTGACCTCCATGTCCACTTTTCTCCATCTTCCTCATGTTCCAGGAGTAACACCGGTGCTTTCAGTGTTTTGCCTGTCCTCAGGACTGACACCCCAGAAGGACAGGTGGGTTACAGGTGTTCTCACTGCTCTGTTCACACCTGCCGTGCACAGGCACCCCAGGGACTTGGATATGAAGAAATAAAAAACAACTGGATTCATTAACTAGCATTTCAAGGGAAACATAGTTATCGGGAGACACGAATAGATTGATGCTACAGTTACATACAGAGAGATGATCTAAGGCTGGTCTCTGTCAATTTCTCCCTAATATAACATCAGCTAATAATTTTCTCTCTGAGCTGGTTTTTCTGTCTCTAAAATGGAAAGAAAATCCTCTACCAAGTTTCCCTGAAATAGCTACTTGATGGGCAGCTTTTAAACACGAAGCATATTTGCTTCCAGGATTATAAATCACTGTGCAAAGATGAAATGTTGCCACTGCCTTTTAAATAACAGCGTTTTATTACCTGGGTCACACCCTGATAGGAAAAAAACGTGCGCACGAAAGCAGGGTATTTCTTTGGGGATCAACAGCTGGGTTTAAAACTTGCTGTTTTGTCCTGCCCTGCCCAGCAGGCTCTCACTAGATTGGCACAGCTCTCAAAGCTACCCAGGATGCTGAGTGTGACTCTCACTTCCCAGTCCACCCTCTCAAGCAGGACATCCTGGCATAACCAGCCTGGACCTAGCCCAGACTGAGTAATAAGATACAGAGCCTGTCGCCGGGTGAAGCAGCATTTGCGTCAGGAGTTGTCACTTTCTGGCGGTTGCCTGGTGACCCTCATGGAAAATGAGCTGTGGCAGACCATACCACAGAAACCACTCCCTCAGCTGGCCAGCTTGTTGGAAAGCCAAGTGCCATGGGAGGAAGGGATGCCCCTAGAAAAGATGTCCCCCGAGGCACCCTTTAGTATGTAGGTGGGGGAAGGGATGGGAAGGAAGAGAAGTGTGGGGAACATGGACTGTTCATGAAGGCAGGGTGGGCCCAGCTCCATAATTAATGCTTACCCCCAGCCTCTGTCTTAGGAAACACAAGCACACATTCCACCAGTAGATTGTAACTCCTACCTCCAAACACACATGCGGATGTGTCCCAAGTTGTTTGAGTTGCTGTCCCAGGCTGCTTCAAGTAATGGCAGTTGTCACAGAGAGGAAAGGCTAAGCAGACAGGGTGAAAACACTTGCCCAGTGGAAGGAGACATGCCTGAGACGGGAAGATTTTTCTGGCAGTGTGGCTGTAGGAAAGAACACTAGCAAACAGTGTGACCGTGGTTGATTGGGAAGATGGATAGAAAGCCTTGTCAATGGAAAAACAAACAGTGCCATGTATTTCAAAGAAATGGAGCAGCAGGCACAAGTTGAAATGCTAGATGATCAAAAGTGTGCAGAGGCATCATGGGCTAGACAAGCTGTTATGGCTCTCCCATCCTGTCTCAATCCCAAGATCATTAGAATAATGGCGGCAGGTTGTCAATGCACTTCCTGCAGAGATGAAGACATTCATACTCAGAGAGACTAAACAACTTGTCTGAAATCACACAGCTACACAGAGCGAAGACTAAATGCTAGTCCTGTGTTTTCAGGTCTAAGGACCCTTCCACTCACATCCTTGGAGGAAGACTTGTCCACCACCACACACACCTTCTGTCTCTCTTCTACTCTTTACCTACACCACACACATTGTCTTCCACTTCACATACCTTCCTTCTCTATTCTACTGCTTACCTGTACTGCACATAGTGGCTTCCTACAACTCTGATGAGTCCAGAGCTAATTTCACTGATTTGTGTGATTATTTATTCATCCAGTGCCCACTTTGTGAGTACCTACAGGATCCCCACCATCAAGCTAAGTGCTGAAGAAAATGAACAGGGAGATTTATCCCACTCTTCAAGGAAGGTGGAACTATTTAATTCTGGAAAAGAAATCCATGGACTTATGTAACTGCTTAGCAAATAAGGTACCCAAAATACCTACCCTTTAAAGAGACTCTCCATTAAGGCTCCTGCTGTACTTAGAAGAAACATGGCCTCCTTGTTCTTCCTTTCGGCTCCATCAAATGCCTGCCTGAGTAGTATGTCAGTAATCTTTCCAATCCCATCAATGATGAGGGTCTGTCCAATTAAATTATGAGGTTACAAAAATTAATGAAGTAACATTGTATTAATTTCTGTGTAGATGTGACTAATATAAACTTCTGATGCCAATACTTCAGTGGGATTGTAATTAGCACTTACATAATGACCCACGGGCACTGGCAAGGTGGAGATTACAACGGAGGTGGATGATATTCAGGGGAGGGGTAGAGAGGGTCTGGCAGAGCCTAGCCTTCCCTGTCTGCCTCCAGGCCCCAGATCTGGAGCAGCCTTCAGGCTTCTGGGTGCTTCATTTCACTTGTACTTGGCTGAAGCCAGTTTCCTGTTTCTAAGAAAAGACTGCTTGGATGTCTCAGGAGGTCCCTTGGACAGCAGATCCTGCTGGCCTAGGAGAAGCCTGATTTGGGGGAAGGGCAAGTAGCCATCTGGGGAGGATTTGTCCTCATTAACCCTCTCCAGCCCAAAGAGTTTCTGAGGCTCACACTATGAAGCGTTTACAAATATTTGTGAGGTTGGATGAAAAATGAAGTTTACATCTGGACCAAATAGGCCTGAGCTATTTGAAGAACATCTGGATTTGCTAAGCCTAAGTAAAAGACTGATAGGCTAAGGAGCACAGAAAGAGACCCCCGTGTGCAGTCCCCTGGACCCTGCGCAGAGACTCAACCAGGGTGCTATACACAGCTCTCTTCAGCTCTGCCTTCCTGCTTCCAGTCCTAATTCTCACCAACCATTTTTCCAGTGGTATCACAGGCTGTTGCCATGGAGACAGCTGTTGTGGCAAACAGAACTGTCCCATCTTTGCCCTACGGCTTGCAAACTGTGGCAGAATGTGGACAGAAGCCATGGCACAGGCCACAGGCCTCAGTGAGACACTCTGGGGAGACACTTGATGGGAATGGAAAACCCCAAAGGAGAGCGGAACCCAGCCTCCTGAGGCAGCCAGCCCCAGTCAGGCCTTCAAGCTTAGGGCAAGGAACAGCTGCCTAGTACCCGCCCGCTGGAAACCAGCCTCCGTCCGTGGTGGAGTCCTCTGCAGCCCCACTCACTGGTGAGCCGCCGCTACCAGCATTCCTTGCCCTGGCTTACAACGGTTTTGGGTGAAAAGAACAAAAGTTCTGTGAGCGGAGCCCCAGCTTTGGAATTTCAGTCCTGGGTTCAAACGCTGGTTCCTACCTCACCGCATTCTGACTTTGCATAAAGGCCCTCAGACTCCCTAAAACCCAGTGTCCTCATTAAGAACCCCTCCGTATATCGCTTGCTTCATCCTATGAGCTTTGCAGGTAGGATCTCATCTCTACTCCTGCCTGACTCAGTTTTTCTCCACCAGTGGCCAAAGTGTCATTTTTAAAAGAGAAATCCATCACTACTTCCTGATTGAAGCCCCCCAGTGACTCTCCACCCACCGGGAATGAGATCTACCCACACCATCTGGTGGGCCTGGCACCCTCGGCCATTCACAGATCTCCCTGACCACTCCACCAAGGCCTTTGTGACCTTGCCTTTCCACCTTGTCACCCCTACAGGAGATGTCACCTCTTCTATGTCATAAAAATCACCTTCTCAGAAGAGAGTCATCCATCTGAAACCTGCCTTCCCCTCACAATGCCCAATTCTGTCTTTCTGTGTATTTATTGACGTCTAAAGTCATCTTCATTATTTTCATGCTTTTTTTTTTCTTTCTCCCCTGGAGAAAGTAGGCCCATGTTTGTTTATAGAGAGTTCCTACAGCAGCTTCCGACACACAGTAGGCACTACGTTCATGTACATATATTGATATAGCTGTATGTTTTATAAAGGTATTTAATTCAGTACCTATTGAATAAATTAGTTGTTATAGTATTAAGTAATGATGTACTGCACTTATTTGATCATAATAATCCTCATCTTTTATATTAGAATACTTCATTCCATTTCACATGTATCTTGACATGTATGACCTTACTTGAGTCTTATAGCTGGTACATAAAATGGCAAGCACTATTTGTGTGTGTGTGTGTGTGTGTGTATGTTTCCATGTGTGCACATTGAGAAGGGGTATATATAGCAGCCAGACGGCCATGCTGTGTGTCTTCCTCATTCCTTCTCTACCTTATTATTTTTTTGAGGCAGAGTCTCTCTTTGAACCAAGAGCTCAGCATCTGGCTGCTTCCATGGTGCTGGAATTACAAGTGAACCACAGTGCCTAGCTTTGGCATTCTTATTTTTGATTGGGAGGTAAGGGTCTTGGCAACTTGCTGAACTATGAACCAGGCCTTTGAACGAGACCAGTGCTCTGTATGACTCTACTTCAGGGCACATGGAGTTTCCAAGCAGAACACAAACATTCCTGTCCACTTTAGGAGCTCCTTGGAGAGTATAGTAAGTGGGGTCCTACCCAAGTGTTGTGGCCTTCAGGGGAAGCAGAGCCACTCAGTCCCTCAGGAGCCTACATGGCCTGTAGCTTTGTGCAGCACTGTTTTTGCCTGCTGTCGTTTTGGCTGAGGCATCTTCCAGTACTGTAGGGGGCACAGATTCCCTCCACTAAGCTGCTGCCCCTCATACATACAGGCTCCCCATCCCCTGGCCAGAATTTTGCTGGAAGTTGTAAAGAAGATATACAAACCACACCTTTCCCTGAAATTCAGAGCTTGCCTAATGCCCACCGCTGTGGTGAGAGGGTTCAGAATGCACTCACACACTCATGTTCCTGTCTTCCTTCCCAAGATTCAACGAGGACTCTTCTTGCAAAGGAAGAAGCATGGTATATGGCCCAGATGGGTCAGTTCTGCAGCCCTGAAGCAACTTTCCATGTCCACAGCACACAGTTCAAATACAATGGAGAATGTCAGGCCCCTGAAAATGAGTTGTCCCCTAGGAGTTGTCTTGTCGGGTTCTCAGCATATGGGGACAGGATCCAGACCCCTCTAGCTGAGTGGTATAGTCCTAGCATATACTCTTCAATTGCCTTGGAGAATTTACCACTGTCCTCAGCCATGCTTACCTTGATGATCTCTCCGTCATATGTTCCAAGAGGGTGGGACAGTGAAAGAGCTGGAATCGGCAGTCCTCTCCCCTCCCTGCTTTCAATTTGTTCAGAGGTCATCCTGACAATCTTGAGAATATTCATTCTCTTTTAGACATTTCTGCTGGGCAATAGTATTCAGGTTCACCCTTTCCTTCTCCAACCCACATCCAGCCACAGACATGGAATTAACATGCCATTGCCAGTAGCTTTTCTTGGAATGATGGAAGAAAGTTACAAAGCACCCAGTTCCTGGAGAACTGCCCATTCTGGACTCTAAGCACCAACTGTGCTTCCTGGTTCTAGTATCAAGGAGGTACCAGATGTTACTCCAAGGAGGCTGTAGGCTGTGTTAACTTACATCTTAAGGATGTCTCTAAAGAAGCAAGAAACGCATGGGATGAGAATAGACTGCAGTCAGTCAGTCTAGATATGAGTAAACTCAGCCACAGTAGTGTGGATTTGAGCAGGTTGTTTAGCTGGCTCCCTTGCCTCACATGCAAAGTGGGGGTAAAAAAAGCACATCCCTCTTCGAAGAGTCTCTTGAGAATTAAATGATACAGTTAGCCCATGCCATCAGGGCAGTGCCTAGTATACAGCAAGGTCTCCACATAGGTTAGATATTATTGTTGCTGTTATTTTCACTGTTATCACTCAGTCTATTTGATAATAGAATTGGATCCAACAGTTTGTGCATCTCTGTTGAATCCATGATCAATATCATTCCAAAATTCAATTTGCATTGGATCTCTGGGGTGCTTGGTACAACTCTCCTAAGGAAAACTACTGCCAGGTACAATAAGTTGCCCCAATAACCAAGTTTTACTTTATAAAAAGCTTTGGGGAAATTCTTTGACATTATCATAATTCAAATCAATTCCCTCTTAACGGAAATCTTAATTTTTATCCATAGCAAGGAAGCTGGAGGCTGTCTGTTCCATTCAGCTTGGACACACAGCTGTCTTTATACCTCCTTCAGACTCTGCCACCAAGCATTGCCCTCTACATCTGACTCTGTCAGTATATATTCCCATAGTTGTTGCACAGACAAATTTATTCTTCAGGTTAAATGGAAGTTTGAGGAGGCTGGCAAGATGATTTAGCAAGTAAAGGTACTTGCTACCAAACCTGTTGACCTGAGTTGAATGCCCAGAATCCACACGGTAGAAGGAGAGAATGGACTCCCACAAACTAACCTCTGACTTCCACATATGCCGCCTGGCATCACCTTGGCGTGTGTGTGTGTGTGTGTGTGTGTGTGTGTGTGTGTGTGTGTGTGTCTCAAATGCAGGCCCCCCCCCACACACACACATGCACAAATATTTTAAATGGAAGTTTTAGAATAAACACAGAGAGGAGGAGGTCCTGCCTCAGAATCCAGAGACACGTAGAGAAGACACTTGCAAAATGGGAAGCTGGAATCCTGACTTGTCAAGATGGGTCTCCATTTCAAATAATCTGCTATTCTCATAAACTTCCACCATTTTCTGGAAACCACATTTCCCAGGATGTTGGACATGACACAGAAATCCTTTCCATATCATGTGAGTCTCAAAGCTGGTCTGTTAAATTGTGCAAAGGATTCGTGGAAATATCCCTAGACTCAAAATCAGTTCTGCTCTCATAGTAGGACTTAAATGGGCCAAGAAACACAGCTAATACTCAAAGCCAAGCCCTACACCTCAAAAGCTTACCCAAGATGATTCCAAACTGCCCAGAAGAGCCAGTAGAGCCTCAAGTTCCAATAAAAGAAACTCTCTCAAGAACGATCAAGTCCATGAGAGTCACTATTTCCCCTAACAACTGTCACCATAAAGTCCACCTAATGCCAGCACAGTGTCCCTTGAGTTATAAAGTCTGGTGATACAAGAGCTGAGTGCTAAGCAAGCTATGAAAGGCTGTGGCATCTGTGAGCTCAGGCTCTCTGCTAACTCTACCAATGCTAATAGATTCATCTGTAATTTCCTCTGCCTATGGACCCACACCTCTTACTCTGGCTGTCCCTGAATGCAGGACACCAAAGTAGCATGGTTAAATAGAAAGCAGCTTACACAAAAGGAGACACTGTTACCGAAAAAAGTCAGTTTTACCACTAACCCCACCAGAGCCATCTAAAAGATGGCATTTCCTAACACTTAATTTTTATGGTCTTACAGCCTCCCTCGCCTAGCACAGCTCCAGTGTGGCCACAACTGCCAAGTCATTTGGGCGTCTGCTCCCAGACCCTGTTTACTTTCATGTGAGGTCTGTGGGTGGCAAGTGCAGAGGAGGAGCCTTGGGCCTGATCTGGGCTCTGCACAGACTTTCTCATGGAGGGACTGTCTTTAGTGGGCCTGGACAGAGGAGCGTGGAGAGATCTGCCAGGCTCAGACACTTGACTTCTATCAAGAGCCACGGGGAAGGCTCTGAGCCAGCACCTTGGCACAGAGGGATGAACACACACACACACACACACACACACACACGCACACGCACACGCACACGCACACACACACGCACACGCACACACACACACTCACATACTTATTCCCCTACGCTCCCACCCCCGACAGCTCCCCACACATTACATAGAGCTATCCCAAGCTGGGCTTGCCTTCTTAGCCCTCACTAGCCTCTGCTAGACTTGGCTTTCCCAGTGAAAAATGAGCCCTAAAGCCCTAGAGCCTTCCCCGTGATTTACTGAGAACGTTGCTTCCACATGGTTTTCCCGCTGCAGCCAGCCCCAAGAGTCAGAGGGAGGAAGAAGAAGAAAATCATAAATGGATTGTCAGATGGGAAACAGATGTCCCGAGCCTCCGCTGGAAGGGAACCCTCTCCATGAGATTAGAAGTCGGGGATCCCAAGGAGTAGTCCCGGGCCCTACCTGCATTTCACCACCCCCAACTCTTACTCCACCTGTGTCCTCCTGGCACCTTGCCATGTAGGTGTCTACCTGGCTGCCTCTTTTGTTTCTGATTTTACCAAGACTCTCCCACAGGCACGTTAGACACAGCTACCTCTGTCTAGCTGCTCAGGTGGTGGAGGAAAGAAAGACGTAAGTGGCACGCACGAAGACATGTCTGTCCAAGGACTGAAGTCGGGTGCTTTGGCCTATAGCAGCCCCAAAGGTCAGGAGCACGTGATGGAACAAAGCTTCTTTCCATAATCAGGAACAAAAGAGAGAGGAAGAAGCCCCCTATTGCATGATGCCTTTGAGGGCACACCTGTAACGCCCAAAGACCTTCTGCCCGCCCAGCTCCTAAGGATTATACAACCTCCCTGTAGTGTGTACTTGGGGGGTCAAGTGTTATTAATGATGATAATTATTAATAATACGTGGGCCTCTAGGACATTCAGAATTTGAACTATAACAATGTGTTTTCTAAAAGGCATTAAAAGCCAGGCATAGTGGCTCACCATGTAATCCCAACACTCAAGAAGCTGAGGCAGGAGGATCACTGAAAGTTTAAGACCAGCCTAGGCAATAATAGGGAGAAAGACCCTATCTCAAAAAAAATTTTAATAATTAAATAAGTTTTTTTTGTTTGTTTTTGTTTTTTGCTTAATGCGTATTAAACAAAGTTTAGGACCCTCTGGGTACTCAAATACTATTTTTTATCAAAATTTATAACCACTGTGGTTAGCAATGATTCACAAAATACAGTGTCTTAGGTGTTAAAGCAGGCATATGGACCACAGGGCACTTCATCTTTTCCATACTTTCAGATGCCCAAACTGTAATCTTAGACTCCACATGGGCCCTCCAACCTCGCTTGTCCCTTGCCTCCACACCGAACACTACATCTTACAAGTTTGACTGCTCTAGGATCCAGTGGGCCTCTCTATTTGTGCCTCAACCAGTCACTTCTGACATAGGCTAATCACAGCCTACATTGGGCCTCCAACCTTCCCCGTGCTCCAAAAGCCAGCTTCTTACTGCTGGCTACATCACTTATTTGGCACTCAATTTTTGAAATTCTCAGAGAAGACACAATCTTCTAAGAAAATCACATACTCCATCTGCTAGGCCAGGGGCAGTTCCTCTGTGCTGCCCACTAGCACACTTCTATTTCTTTACTAATTGTGTGCGTGTGTGTGTGTGTGTGTGTGTGTGTGTGTGTGTGTGTGTTGTTTTATTTTTCAAACAGAGACTCTTGTATCTCTGGCAGGTCTCAAACTACTCACCATATATCTGAGAAAGACCGTCATCTTCAGGTCCTCTGCCTCTACCTCCTGAGTGCTAGGATTCTAGATGTGTGCCACTACACATGGCTGGTTTGGTGCTGAGAATCAAACTCGGGGCTTTGTACTTCCCAGGCAAGCACTGTACCAAATGAGCTAGATCCCCCGAACCTCTACTAAGAGCTCTCATATTGCCTCTTCTGTGAATCTTCTCAGTCTCCCCCTTTCAGTCATTTGAATGCTTCACCTATCACCGTGGAGAACAGGAAAAGGTTTCAAGGAACCACACCTTAGTACCACCTCTTCCCACCTGACCTCTTAAAAGCAGACCAAACATTAAAGCAGATGGGAATATCAAAACATTAACCTTAGAACAGATAAAACTTGTCTACTCATGATGAGTTTATACTGATGTAGACCCAGACAAGGGAACTCCCTCATGATGACACAGAATTAGGCTAGCATCCTTGTCAGGCAGAATCAGATAAGACAGCATCATATCCCCGACTTGGGGCTCTGCACCAACGTGTAATTCAGAGCATGGACTGACAGAAAGGATCATGAATCCATTTCAGCAGGACTCATCTCCTCCTGCAAAACTCGCTGCTATTATTCCTTAGAGCATAGCCAAAAGGAAGCAGAGAGCGGCTGGGGGTGTTCCACCTTCCTCCTTAACACCGAGAGGAAAGAAAATCACCTCTTCTTTCCCCTAGGCTCACGTCCACACTATCACTTTTCGTTCTGCTATATAGCCTTTTCCTTGATGTTCATGAGAATAAAAGCAATCTACAAATAAAAGTGATGCTTTTTCATTCTGTCTTATCATCCGACCCAAGTATAGCCAAATAATGCACATGTGATACAAGGACAAGGCGGGGATTCGAGCTCTTTGCTCAGGGATGAAGAGTGAAGAACTGAGGTCTTTTTGCTTCGTAAGGAACTAATACATCAAAAGGGAAAGAAAAGGGAAAATCCGGGTAAAGGAATGCACAGGAAAGGGTATGTTTGAGCCAGGTGTTGGCACAGGAGCAGACTCTGACCATACAGCAGGCCCTGCCTCCACCATGCTCACACACATGAGAAGGAGACTATGTCTGTAGTTTAGGCCGGTGGTGACAGCAGTTTCAGAAACCGGGAGGCCTGAGACCGTACAGCAAGTCCCTGGATAAACGGAATTCTTCATGAAAGGAATACACCACGTGAGGGAAGAGACAGAATGAGCCCAGTGCCTTTTTTCTACCCAGAATACTTAATAAAAACATCAGAAAGTCAGCCAGCCCAAAGAGTGACTCTACTTAAGTTTGATGTTTTCCTTGAGTTTATTAGTGTTGTAGGGATGATAGTCCAAGCTATCAGGAAGGCTCTTGAGGCCCATGTGCCCACTCTTCACAGCCCTAAAACAGTTATCATGAAGAGCATTCAAACTCATATCAGGAGAGACACTGGGAGCTGCTGTCACCGAGTCAACAGGGACCTGGAGTCCATAAGCCTGGACATCAGGGGAATCCCAAGCTGCCTTCCTGGATGGTGGAGAATTGGATTCTGGGGAGGTAGCACAATTTTCCATTCAGAGGCAAGTCGAGAAAGTGAAACACTTCCTTTCTCATCTGTTATATTTTCATTTTCAGCTTTTTTTTATAATAAAAAAAATGAAAAGTTCAACACAAAATGATGCCTTATTTCCCCAGAAAAATCTTGGTTAAATCTAACGTTCACCAAAAAAGTACTAAATCCATTCCAAATACTGAGTCTTAATAACATTTGCATTTCTTTCTGTGATGTTTTGGTTGCTTGTGTCAGGGCTAGGGACAGAATTTTTCTCCTAAAACCTCTTTTTTTTTTTTTTTTTTTTAAGAACAACACTCTCCATACAGAGGAGCCCATAGCTATTCATAGTTCCTATTTCTGCTTTGGTCATTCCTAAGTGGTCCAGAGAAGGAATCTGTCCCACTAAACAATTTTGAATTGGAGATAAGAGGATGTTAGTGGAGTAAATATGAGATCTAAACTTGAGTTGCGGAGCTCCCAACTCAAGGTGGACAGACGACCAAGAGGGGGAATGGATACCTATGGACATGATGGAAAACCTCCAGAAGACATCAGAGCAAGCAAGGGAGGGGAGCATCCAAGATGATGTCTCAACATTCGGGCTATAATCGTGGTAAGAACTGTGCTTCTGAGACTGAAGAGTTCATAGGCCCTAAGGGAGAACCTATGACTACTGCCGTTTTCCTAAACCAATGTAATTTCTAACTGTATTCTGAATACTTATACCCACAAAAAATTTTTATCTCATCCCTCATCAAAGAAGCTTCCTTTTGCCACAGATGGAGACTATTACAGAGATCGATGACTGTTCAAAATGTCAAAATGACAATGCGGTGCCTAACTCCAATTGGTATGTCTACAATACAATCCCTACACCCAAGTTCAGAGATCATGATGGAAGTGGGGGTAGGCAGAAAGATGGTAAGAGCCAGAGGATCAGTATAACTGGTTCAAGGTAGTATCTTCTAGACATGACAGGAGGGTCACATCCATGAAATCTCAACAATGTAGTTGCCCAAACAAGATCTACACAATGACAAGGCCAGCTGACATGCAAACACAGATGATAGAAATTTCACAAGGTTCTACTGCTAGATGAAGAGCTACAGACTGTCAACGGCTGCTCAGAGAAGGAGAATAAGTTTTCTCTGAGGATGAGCTCCCCAAGTCATTCATTCCCAAGTGGTTAGTCCTAAATACATGTACACACGAGCAACACTAAATGGAGTCAGTAGGGTGTGTGTGTGTGTGTGTGTGTGTTCATAACATTAGTAATTTAAAAATAAGTCATGAATGTGAAAGGGACATGTTAGGGGACAGGATGAGGTGGAGTGGCGGGGGGTGGGGGGGGAGTAAAACAATTGATATAAATACGTATTCAGGCATGAAATTCTAACAACAGAATTATGCTACTGTCTTAGTTAGGGTTTCTGTTGCTGTGTAAAACATTATTTTATATGTTGGGTAAAGCACTATTTCACCTTACAGCTTACAAGTCTATCACTGAGGGAACTCAGGGCAGGAACCTGGAGGCAGGAACTGGAGCAGAAGCCATGGCGGAGGGATGTTACCGGCTTGTTCCTTGTGGTTTATTCAACCCATTTCTTTATACAACTCAGGATCACCTACATCTATCACCTGCCACCACTCCCTACTCAGTGAGCTTTGCCCTCCCACATCCATCATCAATCAAGACAATACCCCACAGGCTTACCCACAGCCTAGTCTGGGGGCAGGAGGAGGGGGAGATTTTCTCAATCAAGGTTCTCTTTTCCTGAACGACTCTAGCTTGGGTCAAGTTGACATAAAACTAGCCAGCACAGCCACTGACACACAGAAGTTAGGTAAGGGATACTAATTTTGGAAATTATTATTTAAAAAATTATTTTAAAAAATTATTATATAAAAATATATATTAAAAAATGCTTATGAAAGGGTTCTCAGCCAGAGAAGTGATGGCAGCTGTTACAGTCTGAGGTCACCAGAACTAGGACAAAGTAGTCACTCCTGTAAAAAGAGTGGGGTGGGGGAGGGGACAGAGTTAAGGATGTACTTTAGGAAGTAGAAGACACAACATTAATTCTCCAGTATTTTATTAACCTAAATTAAATATTACTGTAGAAAGACTTGGACCAAACAAAACAGGTTGGAATGAAGTTAGTTTATTTGGTAACATCTGCTCACATATACCCTGGGTGGAAATGGAGAACATTTGGGAATAAGGCACAGCAAGGAGCATTAAAAGTGTCATGTGCATGAACTTTGACCTAGTAGAGTAGTTAGTTCCGGGAGGTGCCTCTGCTCTGAACATTGCCTTCCCACTCAGGAGAGAAGCCTGCAGGCCTTGGGAGTAGATGTCTCTCTCACAGACACAGCTGTATGGTCAGGAGTAGGAACGGCGACCTTTCCTATGGGACTTTTAAACTGTCACCAAAAGAGGGAGAGTCATCCCCTTGCTATGCGGCTGCACCCATGATGCATGAATTGGGACTGCCCTGAGGCCATGTAGCCTGTCATCTGTAACAAGAACATTGGAAGCTTGCCTGCAGAGAGAAGGAAGAATGTGACGGAGTCTCAAAGGAAGGAACAAAAAGTGGAAAGGACGGTCCCATGGCTCTTCAGTCCCTCAGTCTAGAACTTTCACAGAGCAGCTGCCTTCTGGAACATTGCAGGAGCCAGTTCCTCACCCCTGGAGTCCAAAACTACTCTTTTACTCTAGAAGAATGCAAATTATTTCCTGCTATTTGCAGCTAAGTAAATCTCGATGTTAATCCCTCTTTTACGATTTAGCATCAGGAAGAAGATACTTGCAGACATTCACAGTTATGTATGTAAAGAAAATAGAATGTGGAATTGTGATAGGCAGCCAGCAGGTCAAATGAGAGCTACCAGTGTCAATTTAGTAAGGATAGACCCCGGCAGCACTAACAGGTTACTGCTAGCAAATTTTTACTTAATATTTAATTTGTACTGAGATGGTCTTATGCCTTACCCACTTTATTTGTATAACCCTCATGGACCCCACACTATGGGTGCTATAACTTTAAAATGATCATGTCAGGGTTGGGCACAGTGCCTCTCAAATAGCAGAAATTAAAAACAAAAATCCTAACTATCACTATTTTGATTTTTTAATCAGAGCCATGATTACAGATAAAAATTTCAAGAGAGTTACTCCATGAGTGAAGTTTGAGACATCTAATGTTTGGGAAACTGAGACAATCAGACCACTTACATACCCTTTCCTCATTACTCTTCTTGACCAAAAAAAAAAAAAAAAATCAGACAAGAACAGCTAGATCAGGTTTATGAATTAATAGTTATTTATGACACAAGAACCTAAGGAAAAATAATTTTCAATGAATTCTGCTTAAGCTATAGCACAAATTAGGTGCAGACAGTCCACGGGCACAAGCACGCAAACTTACCTTTCTATAAAAAACAGCACATAGCCACAGGTAGCT
This sequence comes from Peromyscus aztecus, assembly GCA_902168405.1. Taxonomy (NCBI): domain Eukaryota; kingdom Metazoa; phylum Chordata; class Mammalia; order Rodentia; family Cricetidae; genus Peromyscus; species Peromyscus aztecus. The sequence continues at coordinate 19,723 of CABHPQ010194242.1, read as the reverse complement.
GCAGCAGTTGCTACCAAGCTTCTCTTCTTGACCAATTCTGGATCCCTTTCTTCCTCTGCTGCTGGGCTGCCTCCCTGTCCATGATGATCATTACCAGCCAGCGTTAAGACAATCATTTCTCAGTCTAAGTCCTTACTACTTGTAGGTTTTAGGCAAGGACCCAAAAGCAAGGTAGATTTTTTATTCTCCTAAGCTAGTGTGCAAATCTGAGTAAATGCTGGCACACAGTAACATTTCCCCCAGAACTAAGTACACAGCCTGTGACTGTGTATTAACTTTGGGAAAGCTGCAACTCAGTTAGAGGTGTTCGGTTTTTTTTTTTTTTTATTTTTCGAGACTCCAATAGTGTGTAAGGTATTCCTCATTTACCTCAAAAGTGCTACTCAGTTCCTATTATTTATTATAAAACCTACATGGCCACCAGAGGCCAGATTTCTAAAACAGCATACTTATTGATTCCTTGGGACTTTTTGTTTCTTATTTTTCCACTTAAGAGGGTTATACAAAGATACTTTTGAACTCATAAAATAATATACAAATGAGATATTAATGCTCCATTATTTTAAACAAATAAAAGTCATGTTTTTCTATTACCACATTAAATACTTTTATTTCCTTTCATTACTAGGTGACTTTTGTCACTGTTTTTTTTTTTTTTTAAACGGTGTATTGAATCATGGTAAGATCATCACTAAGAGTCTACCTCATTTTTGGTTATACAGGCCATATCCAAAAATGATCACAGCTTTATCTACTGTAAGGAAAGGAGAGAGAGAGAATGGAAGAAATAAGACATGGTTAGAGAGGCAGAACAATCTCTGTGAGTTCGAGGCTGGCCTGGCCTACACAGCGAGTTCCAAGACAGCCAAGATGGTATGTATTTTATGACAAGAAACTCAGAGAATGTTCTTAGAACTAAGGAATTAGTTGACTATAGGGTACCAGGTCCCCATCTAAAAGTTAACTTTATGCTTATATGCTATCTGTGAATAAAAAGCAAAATGTTTCAAAGTTCTACTTACAGTGCTGTCACAAAATAGAAAGTACATAATAATAAAGACAGCAAAATGCCCAGGAATTCTACTACTGAAAGGAGTAAAATATTCCTTAGAAAAATTCAAAGTGAAGAATAAATGGCAAGGTAAACCATGCTTGTGGGTAGAAAGACTAAATATCGTGAAGATAATAATTCTAGACTTATCTGTAGATCTAATGCAATGTTCATATAAATCCCACCGGGCTCTCCTATTAAAATTCCTACACAATCTAAAGTTAGTACAAATGAAAAGGAACAAAGCAGTTTTCATTTTAAAAAGAAACAGTGCACAGAAAGGTAAGGCTTATCCTGACTATTTGCAAGGCATACTTGAGGATAATGGTAAACAGTGTGTTTTGGAGCTGGCGACAAGTCTTTCAGAGGGTCATGAAGATAGACTGATTAGAGTAAAATAGAGGATTCAGAAAAAGAAACATGTTTTTCCAATTGTCACTTGACAAGTGTGCTAAAATAATATTGTGAGGAATTCTTTTCAACAAATAATAGTACAACTATCAAACAAAAATGTGCAAAAAGTGAAGTTTGGACAACATCAGGCAAGACACAGAACTCAAAGTAATCACAGACCTGAATGGACAATGAGACAGTATCACATTTATGTTAGGAAACATAGGGCAAGATCTTTGGGTTAGGGAAGATTTCTAACACAACACCAAAAACCTCAGCTATATAAGGGAGTAAGTAGCTACTTCCCATCAAAAGACAAGATCAGTTCTTCAAAAGATACCATTGTGAAAATGAAAAGCAGCCTGGTACAGTACTGTATGTATGCTAACCCACCCTGGGTTACCATAGTGAAACTGATTTTGTGTGTGTGTGTGTGTGTGTGTGTGTGTGTGTGTGTGAGAGAGAGAGAGAGAGAGAGAGAGACAGACAGACAGACAGACAGACAGAGAGAGAGAATGAATTTAGTTCAAACTGTAAAGAATATATTCAAACTCATTAATTTGACCAATACGATCAAACAAAAACTCAAACAACAACAAAACAACTCTTTTATTCAAAATACCTCAAGGGCTTTAAAACAAGAGGAAGAGAAACACGGTAAGAAGATGGCGGAAGACTCAGGCACTGTGTTAGCCAGCCTTGTGTTACTACAATGAAATTCCTAAAGCATTTAACATGTGAAGAGAAAAGATTTGTTTAGCTCATGGTTCTGCGAGTCCGAGATTAGGCAATCCCACTGCTTCGGTCATCTGGTGAGGCAATGCCTCCTAGCAGGAGCCTGGGATGGAGCTGTTTCTAAGTCAGGAAGCAGAATGGGATGAAAAGGAATTGGGAAACCACAGTGCCCTTTGACGGCATGCCTGCCTCCAGAGACCTCTCACAAGCTCCACCTCCTAGAAGTTCCATCACCTCCCATTAGTACCACCCTGGGTACCAAGCCTTTAATACAGGGACCTTTTGAGGACACTCATCCTAACTGTATCAGACAGAAGAATACTTAAAATCTCCCACCAACTTCCAAAGAAATGTCAGCTAGCATTAGTCATTAGGGAAATGCAACTTAAAACCACAGGGCTGTCTCGTTATATTACTAGGGTGTCTAAATCAGAGAAGGTCAATAGCATACAATTCTGATTTTTGAACTGAATTATAAGGACTTTGAACCACTTTACTTAAATTTTCTGATTTGTAACCTGCCTTTCCCTGTTTGTTGGCATCTGTATAAAATGTACGAACTCCAGATATGGGTTTTTCGCGTACAATTCGAGGCAAGATCCAATCAGCTCTCTTTATAAGATCAATTCTATCACTTTTGGGATATTTGTTGTTAATTTCTCCCAAAAAATCATTGCAAACTCTTTGCCAAGGTTCACTTTCTGTCCATAATTTTTTAATGTCCTCCTTAGTTAAAGGTACGACAATTTCTGCTGGGTCTATTCCTGCTAATTGACGAAGTCTCAATTTTCCTTTCCAAATCAAGTCAGTGATCTTTTCCACAAAGGTCTTATCAGTGTTGGCGATGAGAAGGGACACCTGGAGCTCTCAAACACTGCTGATAGATCACAAGGCAGCTTAGACTTCCCACAGAAAAGTGAGTAAAGCTTCTTAAAAGACAACTGCATGCTCCCAATAGTGTCTAACCAATGTGTTTGTGACAAAAATATCAGACAAATCTCAATAGAGAAACATCCTAGTCAAATGACGCCCCTCAAAAGAGTCACCATCATCACAAACAAGAAAACCAGCTGGTTCCACAGGCAGAAGTGTTTGCTACCAAGCCTGATAACTTAAGATCGAGCCCCAAGAAGGAGAGAACCAACTGCTCCAAATTGTCCTTTGACCTCTATTCACCCACTGTGGCACACGTGGGCTCTCTCTCTCTCACACACACACATAAATAAACTTGTAAGAATTTAAATGGAGGAAACCTAAGCAATCATCACAGCGACAGGGAGCTAGGAAAACAGGCACTGAGAAGACCCAGATAGGAACCTGAAACAAAGAGGATGTTCAATAAAAAGGCAATGTGAGGAAAGCATCTCAGGTCCTAAGAAAGTATCAGTACTGGTTCACCAACTGTAGAACACATGATAAGATAGTAATAACTGTTTTAAAAAGAAAAAAAAAAAAAAAAAAAACACCTGTGGGCTGTTAGTACTCTCTTTCGGCGTTCCTATAAAATTTAAAAATATTCCAAAAATGAAAACACACTGTGAAAATAAAAGTTGAACACCCATCCCCCCCACTACTTAGGCATTTTATTCCTACACATTAACCCGAGGAAAACAAACACACAGGTCTGTAAAAAAGACGTTTTTGTGAGTTTTTAAAGCACCTTTCATTTGTAATGAGAAAATTGGGGCAAATTAGAAATAGCCCACAAAACTTAAGGATTTAAAAACCATGGCATGACTTAGTAAAGAGGTGAAGATAGCTTGCTGCATATGCCTGTGGACCTGAATTCAAATCCCCAGGACACAAAGTCAACACTCCACTGTAATCCAAGTGCTGTAGGGGGCTGGAGACAGGAGGGCCACTGAAGCTTGCTGCCAGCCAGCCTAGCTCCAGGCGCCTGTCTCAAAGGAGTAAGGTAGAGGGGTAGAGCAGGACACCCAGTGTCCCCCTTCGGGACTCTGCATACTTGTGCTTAGGTGCACATACCTGTATATACACATGCACATAAACTGCACTCATACTTACACAAAAGTAAATAAGTAAACATGAACAATCGCCATGTAGCCACACAATAGAATATGTCTTGTTAATAAATAAAAAGAACAGATTGTTGACAGGATAGTAAGAGTTATTCTAACACAAGTGCAGCTCAGATCATTACTCGAAGGGAAAAGATCCAAACAGAAGACTATGAGGTTCAAGGTTCACTCATACAAATTCCTAGAACATTCAAAGCGACCCCCCTGTCAGAAGTTGTGAGAACAGGTGATGAGGAGAATCCGGGGCATGGGATGGGGAGTGTCTACTTACATAAGGTTTGAGCAAACTTTCGGGGTGTGTGTTCCTTAGCTTTAGTATAGTTTCATAGTTTACATGGTGTCAGACCCTCTTGAAGGGTAGTTGTAATTTGTATAGTGGATTACATGTTAATTATACTTCAGTGCAATGCTTTGATTTTTATTTAAAAGGAGCAAAAGGGAAAAGAGCTATCTAGATGCAAAAAACGACATGAAGATGTGAGTGCTTGCTTGCGTGACAGCGATCCATTCTTACTCTTCATATGTCATTAGTAAGTCTAGACCAGTGAAAGACAAAGTGAAATTCAGAATTAAGTAGGATCATTTAGAAACCATTTTTTAAACAAGGTGGGGAAATTCGTGCTCTCCCTTGTAAAGCGAGGATCTGCTAAGATCCGCTGTGTGTAAACAGTTTACTTTAAGCAATTACTTTTTCCTTGTAGTGGTTATGGGTTTCCTGGCCATTCACATTCTAATTCCAGGACCTCAAAACCCAGGAAAACAGGGCTGTGTTTTGTTGCTACTGGAAATAGAGAAGTTTGTGGCCTAGGAATGACTCAGGCTCATGGTCTCGACCTTGTTAGCACGGGACATCAACCAATTGAGCTCATCTGCCACTGGAAACGTGACGAAGGAGCTGTACCGAGACCCAGCTCAGGTACACTCAGCTGCACACACGTGAAATGCACAATTGGACCAGCTTTCGTGAATGTGTAGGGCTAACCCGTCGCCACCAAGACAAACATTTAGTCAACTGCAAAAGCTTCCTCGTGCCCCTTTGTCATCCTTACCTCCTTCGTGGTCTTTTAAATTTTTATTTATTATTATTGTGTTGTGCATGGGAAGAGGGTGGAAGGGACACTTGCCATGACACAGGTATGGAGGTCAGACGACAACTTCGTGGAGTCACCGCTCGCTTGCCTGTACGTGGGTTGGAGGGACTGAACACAGGCCGCCCGTCTCATCCTGCGTGCGTGCGTGCGTGCGTGCGTGCGTGCGTGCGTGCGTGCGTGCGTTTCACCCACTAAGCCGTCTTGCTATTGAGTTTTTATTTTTAAGCAATCTGCTGTCATTCGCTTTGGTTTGAGGAGTTGAAATCACTTTGTGTTTAATGTGGTCCTGTATGTAGCTGGTTTTTAAAGGCCTTCTGTTTGTTCCATCTGTTATTTGTTCCCCCATCCTGTCTCTTTGTGTTTCCTTTTTAATCACAGTTTTCATAAAATCATACCACTGGCACATGCTATCAAACCCGACATCAGCCTCCGCCTGGCCCTGACACTTGAACTTTGTCCTCCTGTTTCCATACACTTTATTTGGCCCGTGTAATAAGCTTATAGTACCTGCTCTCCTGTTTGCTTTAAACGCTCAGTTGTCTTTTAAAGGGATTTAAATGAAAAGAAAAATGTTTACTTACGTAATCACTGTTTCCAAGGCTCTTAATTACATCATGCACATCCTTATTTCCATCTGCTGTCGCTCTTTGGCTAAAGGACAGCCTTTACCATTTCCTATTGTGCCGGGCTGCCAATGCCAAGATCTTTCAATAAACGCTACCTGAAGGAGCCTTTCTTTGAAAGGTATTTTCACAGGATACAGAACTCCAGGTTGAATGTTTTTTTTCGTTATTTTTGTGCACTATTTTCCTAGTGCCTTGTTTCTGGTGAGAAATTGCTTTCTTACCCTCTATATGTGATGTATCCTCTTCTCTGGCTACGTGTGTTCTCACGCAGGCCGACCACAGTGCGCGTGGGGAGTTCAGAGTTTTGCTTTGTAAGGCTGGTTCTCTCCACTCTCACGTGGATCCTGAGGATCAAACGTAGGCTCTCAGGCTTACAGAGCAAGTGCCTGTACCCTCTGAACCAGTGGTTCTCCACCTTCTTAAGACGGCAACCTTTAACACAGTTCCTCATGCTGCGGTGACCCCCAACCATAACATTATTTTCCTTGCTACTTTAAAACTGTAAGTTTTGCAACTGAGTGGTATTTCAGTTCCTAAGATCATAGGACATACCTGTTTTTCTGACTGTCATGACCCACAGGCAGAGAACCGCTGTAGTCTGAGCCATCTCATTGGCCCCTCTAGATATTTGTTTTAAGAGTTATTTATTCTGGGGGGTGGGAGGTGGCATCCAAGTGCTTCAGTGTACACGCACGTGTCAGAGGACAACTTGTAGCCGCTTTTTCCTTCCTTCTACCGTGTGAGTCCTGGGAATCAAACTCGCCTTGTTTGTCTTGAGAGGAAGTACCCTCGTCCGCTGAGCCATCCTGCTGGCCTCTCTCTTTCTACTTGGGAGAGCTGTGTTTCCCTTTCAGTGTGGAGCCATTTGATTTCCGTGCTCCTTGGTATAATTATTTCACATTTCTTATGCTTCAGATTTACTGGATCTGTGGGTTGACAGTTTTAAACAAATTTGGAGTAATTGAAGCCGTTAGCAATTCTTCAATATTTTTTTGAGTCACACTCCCTAGTAGTTCACAAACTCCATTTTCATATCTCCAAACACTTCAACTTGCCCCACAGATCCAGGACACTCCACACTTCTGGTTCTGCTTTGCAGTCACTCTTCTTCTATACATGATTATTCAGGGCATTTTCTGTTGCTACATCTTCCAGTTCACTAATTCTTTCCAGTGTAGAGCCTGTCGTCATCGATCCCACTTACTGCCTTTCATCTCGAATACAGTGCTCTCTCTCTGAGTTTTTACTTAGATTCTTTATGCTTCTCACACATTTAGTCTTCCCCTGGCTTCTTAAACACGTGAAGCTACTGTTTCAGCACCGATGTTGCCAATGCTTCATCTGTGGCATTTCTCAGAAACTTCTGGGTAAATGATTTTTCTTCTCTGGTGTGGCTCATATTTTCCTGCTTCTGTGTATGCCTGGTATTTTCTTTATTGGATGTCCCACAATGTAGGCTTTCTGGATATTTTTGTATTCCTAAAAATATTCTTGAGCTCACTCAGGGATAGTGTGGCTTTTCTGGATCCTGTTTTGAAGCTATTAGGGCAGGGGTGAAACAACAGTGGTCGAGGGCTAATTTGACTCCATTACTGATGCAGAACCTTTTCCCCACTTTCTCCAGTGATGTGTGACTTAGGCAGTTCATACACAGGCAAAACAAACCTTTGGAGAACAGCACTCACCGCACTGTCGGACTGTAGGAGGTGGATATGGGGACTCTCTGGAGTGTACCTTATATAAACGTATTCGTCAAAACACATCAAGTTGGTGGACCTGCTGCTTTTAGGTCTCTTTGATGGTAAAGAGATCTCATCTTGGTAGACACAATGCAAAAGCAGAGCCACTCGCCTTCTGGCTGGCAAGCAAGGTGGAGAGACAGGGTGAAACCAAGGTCCCACAATCCCCCTTGGTGGTCTACCCCCAGTGTCCTAAAGACTTCTCACTGGGAGCCACCCACTAGAGGGTATATCACCTTCCAGTGGTGCCATATGGGAATGTGGACCTTTGGGAAATACTTATGATCCACACTGTAGTAACGCTTTCCTTAATTGCATGTATATTTAATGAAGCTACTTTGGGATGCTCTATCTGATAGACTGGATGCAAAAAATAGAACTAATATTTCATGATCATTTGCCATGATCCAGACCCTTAAAGGTTACTTTATGACATTATCTTATTTGGCAATCTCTACTCTGTGAAGTTAAGTATTACCTCCTCATTTGCAAGGTGAAAATGGTAGGCACTATGTGTCCAAGCTTCCCCAGGTTGGTCTTAGGTCTGAGCCTTCTAAAGTCATTTTCTTGATTTTAAAAAGAGACCTAAGCCCCCAAGGATGGAATTTTTTTGGACTTAGAAGCTAAAGAATGCTTGGCAGGATGGCAGAAACACTGGTATTATTGAACTGGATATTGGATTCTTCAAACAGCAGAGCAAATGGTCCTAACGCCCGTGCCACACACCACGCAGAGTTCATCTGAGCCTCAAGGAAGCCTTAGATGAGACAAGCAAAGTGGTTCAGATCAAATGAAAAGACCCTGTATGGCAAGTGTAATAAGAGGAAGGAATGATACGAGTGAGTATCGTATTGTGTGAGTCACGACTTGCTTGTGCCCTGGAGGTAGGTTGTAAAAACAAGGGCTACTTTGTCCTCAAACAAGGTAACAACCAGGGAGGCCAGGGTCAAGACTGTCAGGTTACCGAAAGGAGTGTCAGGTTACCTCTATCAGCTCCTCCAGTTCGGGCAAACCTGACTCACAGGTTGGTCACCTGTCTGGTATAGACTGTGGAGAACACAGCGGTGAGGTCATCCAGAGAGCAATGGACCAGCACTGTTTCCCTGAATTGCGTTCAGATCATATCCTCTAGCCACAACAGCTCACAGTCACCTTTGCTGGAGGCTGCTCCTGTGTGAATGAATCTTCCGGAATTATCCATAACATGCTCCTCATGCAGTAACGGCCCCACTTACCTTCTCTCACCTCACCGGTGCAGAACTGAAAGTGAAACATTCACTACCCAGTAACTTGGAATGTTTCTCTGGACCCCAAAGAGCAACCCAAGGGCTACCTGAAAGGGGAGAGTGGCACTAAGATTAAGACTTCAGGCTAAGGCTGTGTTTAAAATGAAGGGTTTGTCGAGTAAACTCTTGCCCCACCCTACCCCACCCTACCCTACCCTGCCCTACCCAACCCCTAGGTGCAAGCTGGTCCTGGTTAGTGCATGACTTTCACCAGCTAATCTAAACCTTTGCTTGAGCAACAACATGGACAAGAGGTGGTAGGAATGGAGGTTGTGTTTCTTGTGCTTAGACGGGGTCGTCATCCTCATCTCGTATCATTGTGTGTGGAATGAAGGCCAGGGGGAAAAATCAGACGAACTTAAGTCTACGCTACTTGACCCCTAGCCCCATATACATAATACCTTTCTTTTTCTAAGAAGAAAGGGAGGAAGGAAGGAAAAGAGTAGAGAAGGGGGGGGGGAGTAGAGGGGAAGGGAAGAGGAGGGGAGGGGAGAGTGACAAAAAGGGAAGGAAGGGAAGGAGAAAGACAGGAAGGGGAAATGGAAAGGGAGAAGAGAGGGAGGGGAAGGGAAGGCTGTCTGAACTGGGCTCTGGACTAAAATCAGGGTGTAACCATTTATTGCAGACTTGTTACGAAGTCGCCAAGAAGGTCTACCCAACATGTTTTCTTGCTTGTGTGAGCACACGTGCACTCCCCCAACACTCCAACTTTCAACCTTTCACCGTAGGGCCAAGAACAGCCTAGCAATGATGTGAATCAGCACAGGCTCACATTTCTCAGCCTAAGAGCCACAGATGGATTTTGTAGGAAATGCACTCCCATCTCAAGCACATGATCATTCCCAGCATCTCCGCAGGAGCCTCTGATCCTCCTTGACAGACCTGTGAGTTTTGTATGTCATTGTCCTTTGGGGGAAATTGAGGCTCACAGAAGTTAGCTCTCAAAACCCACATATTAAACTGAGTATGTCAACTCCACTTGGGTAGAAGAGTTGGAATTGCGTTCTGATCTTTTCAGGGTTGGATGTGGTGAGCTGTTCCCAACACAACCAGAAATCTTCAGGGTCTCCAACAACTTCTCAAATGTTTTTCCCAGCAACTGTAATTGCTTCCCATCGCTATGACAACATATTTTGTGTGTATAAAGTATGAGTGTGTGGGAGGAAAGGTTTATTGGGACCCATGGTTTCGGAGTCCTCAGCCTATCAGGGTGGGAGAGCAAGGCAGATAGGACAGCTCCCATCACAGCAGCTAGAAGAGCAGGAAAGCAAGAAAGTGAGGAGGAGAGGTAGGGAGGGAAGGGGGACATGCTCCTGTGTTCTAAGCTCCCTCCTTCATCCCCTTCTATTCCACCAGGGCCCCTGGCCTATGGGATGGTACCAACCACATTGTGAGCAGCCCAGCCACCTCCCCCACCCCACCCCCCTTCACAGACATACCAAGAGCTGTACTTACTAATCTTCTAGGCATCTGTCAACCCAATCAGGTTGGCAATTAAGACTGATCACCACAACAGTCATCTCCAGATGTCTCTGACAATATTTTTCCTTTGGCAAATCTCTTTAAGCTCCATCTCCAATGCACATACATTATTATCTACTTATAATTTACATGTACCAATCAATGTCAGATAGTGTTACCAACACACACCCTGGAGTATCCAGTCATCAGTAATGGTAATGGATATCATGGTGGTAAGAACAAGAATGGCCCGCATAGGCTCATATCTTTGAATGTTTGGCCATCACGGAGTAGTACTACTTGTGAGGGATTAGGTGTGGCTTTTGGGGAAGAATCGTGTCACGTTGGGGTTTCAAAAGCCCAAGCCAGTCCCAGTGTCTTCCTCTTCCTGTGTCTGCTCTGCAGATCTGGATGTGGAACTCTCAGCTACTTCTCCAGCACCATGTCTGCCTGTGTGCTGCCATGCACCCTGTAGTGCTGACAATGAGCTGAACCTCTGAAACTGTAAGCCAGTCCTGATTAAATGTTTTCCTTTATAAGCATTGCCGTGGTCGTGACGTCTCTTCACAGAAATAAAACTCTGACTGAGACAGCCAAGAATCACAGATAGGGAAGTTCTGACAATTTGGAAAAGTTTGGGGCTAAATCTTGTCAATGTAATTAAGTCATTGTTAATTTACTTACAATACATTGATGATAATTTGCTTCAGGACAGGAAAGGCACTAGAACTTTTTCTTCATCTTATTGTGTCTGATGTGTATGTAGTGTCTACAGTCTATGCCTTCATTTGCTGGAGACATGTAAGCCCTGTGTCCATTTCCTGAAGATTATCTGGGTAAAGTTACCTCATCTGGTTTGTAAATCTCCTATAGAAACCTAAGAACACTGTAATATGCTGAGAAGAGAAACAAGGGTACCAGTGTGGGCCCCCACCCACACACTCATGCTTCCCACTTTCCCTCAGGACACTTTGTATATATGCAAATGACCCAGAAAGCCAGACTAAGGGAGAAGTGATATGTATTTTCAATATGAGTAAAGAAAAGGTCTTTTCTAGTGTTACATTAGAAATGAATTTAAATAGTTCTACTGGTTTCCTGCATGATGGTTGGAGTGAACACTTCCCCCTTTGGTGACCCTTGCCCTGCACGATGATTGTGTTATTCCCAAAAGAGACCCTATTTGGACACAGGGTACCGTGGGTAAAATGAGAAGAGCAAGCCAGCAAAGACTTGGAGGGACAGCATACAGGCAGGTGAAGAGAACAGGAAGTTACTCCCCCCATCCACCCCCCCACTGCCACCACTGCTGCCACCACCACCCAGGAGGTCACAGTGTGCTCTCAGTCCTGGACAAGAAGCAAGACTTGACCGATCCAGACCACATCATGTGGGGACTGTGCAGTCTCTACAGGTCCCCAGCCTGGGTCTTGGGGCTTCAATCCTTTTGAGTCCTGGTCTTTCTGAGGCTGCCCTCCTAAATTCTTAAGTCCCAGGATAAATGAAAACACTCCCCAGACCACAAGGAGCCCTTACGGTTTGTTTTCCAAGATGTAAGAGAAAGGCATTTCAGTCCTTCCGCAGATAAAAATAACTTGTCGTTGATTTTGAAATCCCTTTCGTTTGTCTCCCACAGCCCAATGTCATACAATGGCACTTTGTGTGTGAGCCTTCTGAGTGGGCCAGCCGCCCCCTTCCCTCTGCCTGCCAACAGCAGGAGGCCATCAGAGACCTTGGAGCCCTGTGCCATAGTGGGAGAGGACTTTGGGCTGCCCAGCGTTGCTGTTGGACAAAATTCAGAAGGCCTGGCTGGGCGGGGGAGCCTAGAGAAGAAAACAGAGTAGGGAGTAATGGAAAATGCTGAGTCCCAGAGTTGGCAAGCGCAGTGTTGGGAGCTGCCCACCTGCAGCTGCAGTGACCTGCTGAAGGTCTGGGTGCTTGTGGCCACGCCCAAGGGCTGGAAGGAGGGGCAGACCCTCCTCTCTCTGCCGAGAGACCTTCTGGAGTCCACATCCCGTCAGTTCAGAGAAAACATGGCTCCCCGAAGGGAGGGAAGGCTTCCTAATCATAGCTTCTGCTACACCAAGCCACTTCCTTGTAGATGATAGCCCTCACTCCATGTCCAGAGCCGACATGGACCAGCTGCCAACCACCATATCACTCCTGTGAGGTCATTATCATCAGTCCTATTTAAGAGATGAAGAAACGGAGGCACGGAGAACATAAGCAGCTTGTCTGGTCTCACAGCTCACAAAGGACATGGCCTGGAGTTAAAACCATGGGGTCCAGCTTCTGAGTACATAGCCTTCCATGTGACTGTCTCCTTTTTTTTTTTTACTTCTCAAACTTTCTCTCTAGAAATGCAAGGTGTAAGACACGAGGAGAGAGAGAAAAGCAAGATGGAGAATAAGAGAGTGGATTTAAAAGAGAGAGTGAAAATTACCAAAGACTAGAATACTACAGAGTCTCTAAAAGCAGGAGGATGCTAGCCCAGAGGACGGACTGGGAGAGGAAGTATAAAGATGGCAAACACCGTTTTGGAGGGAACTCAGAGACACCTGACCTGGCCTCAGTGCTGCTCAGAGACACCTGCTCTTCCTCATGTCCCCAGTAGGATTCTGGGAATATGCTCGGGTTCACTCGCCAAACATGGCTGGGCAGCTCTCTGGGTGGCTGAAGGAGCAGAAATTAAAGCTGAGAAGTGAATCTCCACCTTCTCCTGTTCTTCCCATTGCAGCCTGGGTGGAGGAGGCTCCAGGACTGGGGCAGGGTGGTAGCACCCTTATAAGAAGAAACAGCCCATTCTGAGAGGAGGAAAGAAGGGGGTTGGTTCTTTGTTGGGGACAATTGAATGGACAAGTTTCCAACCTTTGCTAAACCCACAGGATGACTTTGGAACCAGCTCTTTGGCCAGTCACCAGTAAGCAATATGACTAAAGTCTCCTAGACTTTTAGACTAATTTCTATGGATTGGTCCTTTTCCCCTAATGTTCTTCCCAGATCTAAAATCCTTATTCTGATGATAGCAGGACTCACGGAGAGGGATGGCACTGCTGTCTTTACATGCCTCTCGTGGCCAGAGTTCTAGGAAAGGGCTCTCCATCTCCACACCAACCCATCACCAGGGCATGCACCTCAACCTCAGCGGCATTCTGGCATGCCCTCCTCTCTTCTGATGAGCCAGCTAGGTTTCCAGCCCAACTCCCTCCTGCAGCCTGTCCCCTCTGATCTGCCATTTAGAGTCAGAGTGACTTTTCTAGGCACAGGGTGGGACATGTGCCTAAGACAGCAGGAAAGGAGCCAAGTCTCTATCTTGTGCTTCACTGGGTCCATCACACAGGATCAGCTCCTGCCCATCTCTTCTGAACTCAAACCTCCGCCTCTGCAACATCTGCTCTGTCCTCCCAACTTCTGGTTTCTCTCCCAGGTTGTCTGTTTTCTCTCTGCTTCAATCTCTTCCATGCCCACCGACCTGGATTCTTCTTTATACCCATTCAGACCATTCAGGTTCCTTTTCTTGGTGTCAAATCATAATGATAATCTCATTGGAGAGAAATTCTCCCTTTGTGCCTAACCCTTAATTTACAAAAAAGTAGACTAAATGAATAAGCCATGTTTACTTTCTTCTTATGGCCTCCCCAAGCACAAGCCAATGTCAGCCACAGAGCAGACGATCAGTGAGTGTTGATTGTAGGAATACATAGTGGCATTATTGCAAAGGATGGCTTCTAGCTGCAACATCTGACAGACCCATGAACTGAGATCTCAGAGGCCCTGCAATTTTACTTTCCACACACAGAGATATAGAAGGTCTTCCCTCCACCCAGGGATCTACCTCTCTGTTTCTCATTCCTTAGGTAAACCTCAGAATTTAGCAGAGTATTGAATCCATCAGAGTTAATACAAATAATTATCAGGATTGACACTAAATCCTTTAGGGATGAGCTTAAGCCAGGATACATTACCTGGAAATTGGATGAGAGTCAACCAACTGTGAGAATAGGGACATGGAGATAATCAGCTTTGCATTCTAGTACAGTTCTGTCACTAATGGGGTGATTATCGGGGGACACAATCATGTGTCCTCCCTGCACTCTTAAATCACGAGGGCCTTATTGAAGAGATTGTATAATGTCAGTTTAAGGTCCCTTTGGACTCTAAAACTCTAGAATCTTAGAGTTCTGGTATTTGTTCCTCAACCCATCATCCCTCTAGGAGTGTCGAACTTGGGGCCTGCGATCTGCATGTACCCTAGAATAACTATGAATGTGCCGCATTCCGAAAATCATTAGTTTAAAACATTCTGAAATTTGGGGGGATTTTTTTTTATAATTTGATTTTTCTTTTTTGTGACTTGATTGACCATGAGCTTTGTAGATAACAAGGTTGTGATTTAAAAAAAAAATGACAGAAGATTGGACATACCTACATGGCTTAGCCATTGCTGAGTTTACCAAGGAGACCTTGCAAATTACTATGGAAGAGAAAGGAGCTGCCAGAAGCAGCTACCCAGGATGATGCCGGGACATTGGGATGATACCACATTTCCTAAATCATGTAACAGCCCTTTGGTTTTAATTGTGTCCTTGTTGGCTAGGCTTCAGGACATGGGTCATCACTTACAGTAACAAAGAGAAGACTATTTGGAATTTGTAGTCAAGAGTTCTGATGTGGGATTTCAAGGAGGCTACACACACTGGTTCCTAGAGCAATGAACATGAGCCACCATCATCATGTAGTTGACACACTTGAATTCTCCGGTGCTCTATGATAAAAAACAAAACAAAAGCTCTTTCACTCCCCCCTCCCCCCTCCCCAATAAACCTCTTGTGCTAACTCAGTTGCACGTGGCATGTTTGCTTAGTACCCACTTCACCTTTTATCATTACAGGGAGGGGGTGTTCTTCTGGTGGACTTGTGTGGTGGTTTGAATAAAAATGGCCTCCATGGGCCCATAGGGAGTGGCACTATTGGGAGGTGTGGCCTTATTGGAGTGGGTGTGGTTTCGTTGGAGGAAGTGTGTCACTAGCAGGTAGGCTTTGAGGTCTCAGAAGCTCAAACCCATTCTCTTCCTGATGCCTGCCAATCCAGATGTAGAACTCTCAGCTCCTTCTCCAGCACCATGTTTATCTGCATACCGCCATGCTTCCTGCCATGATGATACTAGACTAAACCTCTGAACCTGTAAGCCAGCCCCCAGTGAAATGTTCTCCTTTATAAGAGCTGCCATGGTCATGGTGTCTCTTCACAGCAATAGAAACCCTAACCAATTCAGCCTATAATAACAGCATTGAGAAGCCATAGAGTCAGTCACCTGTACCAAACCAGCCTGGCTACCCAGTAAAATCTTTCTTAAAATATTAAAAAAAAATACACAAAAGGCACATGAGATCAGAAAGCAGGGGTGGAGGGTGCTTGAAATTCCCCTCATAGGCTGCAGGAGCAGGTAGGATGTTCGGAGGCCAGAATGAAGGACACCTACTTTAAATCCCTTGGGCACCAGGGCACAGATACACATCACTGTCTTGAAAACTTGGCTATAAAGCAGATATCTGCATAAATATCTATTACTCCAAACACCAATCATTGTCTATCATCTTATCTACCTAAGATGCATATATACTAGTATACAAAATATATACAGATGTGTCTATACGTCCCCAATTGAAGAACTGTCTTCATTTGTGTATTGTGCACTGGATTTTTGAACCTTCTATTTCCATGGAAGTCAGAAAACTTGGAACAAGACTGATCTAAATGACAGCTTGGAAGGCAGATGGGATCTCAACTCAGTCGTTGTTAGGAATAGGTTTGGGGTTGGACTGTAGTTTCCTTTCTTCCTTCCTCCCTTTCTTCACATAGTCTGGACCTTGTACATGGTAGACAAGTGCTCTATTACTGAGCTACATCCCCGGCCCTGTGTTGACCTTGCAGTCTCAGAGATCTGGGAGGTCAGCTACCCCTTCTTAGGAACACTGCACAAGTCCCACCAAAGTACATAGAAAGTTCCAGTGCCATCTCTCCTCTGTAGTTTGGAGGAGTCTTGCCTCAACAAGGCAATGTCAGAGGAAGCCAATAGTTGCCATCGGTGTTGTGGACCTCTGAATTCTGGTCCCACTTCAAGTATCTCTGCTCTCTCGTCATATCCAGACAGACCTTGGGAACAGATCCTGAAGAGTCGGCTGCAGTTTTCCATTTGCTTATACAACGGTTACAGTGGTCTGCATTGGCTCAGATCCAACGGCTCAAGCTGATAGTGTCAAGCAGGGGACCCAGAAGAGACACTGGCCATCTCTTGACCTTAGTAATTGCCACAAGTGGCTGCTGAAAATTCCCTTGCCTCTCTACCCCGTATCACAGGGAGTGACCAGAGCCAACTCAACTTCAAAGTTCTGTGAAATGCTGTTGCCAAGAGTATCAAAGCCTGAAGGACAGTGATGAGAGATTAGAGACAGGTCTGTAAACTCCCTGCAGGCTTTGGGAATTGGGAAACATGTCACAAGACCTGGCCATTGTAGATTTCCTCTTGTTGCTGTGGGCAGATGGTCATTGCTATCATTACTTTGGACGTCAGCACATAGAGATACGCCAGGCGATTGAAAAGAGTGGTTTTCCCAGGACAGATGGATTTGCCAGGAAAATGGAAACAAAGGAGGGGACTGGGACATTCAGTAAAACAGGAAATGACATTGACCCAAAGTCAGAGGCCGGGTCCACTTTATCCCCTAATCTGGGTTCTGAGCTCTCAATCAATGGGTGTGACTCCCAATTTAGCCTTGTGATTTTTCACCAGTTGCTCAAAAAGTTCTGTAATTAGACCCCTGAAGTAACTGTCTCATTACAACAGGCCCCAATAAAGTATTCTTTATCCTGTTATTCATTGCTTTGAGGACCATGTGGATTCTTATAACATGGAGGGATCCCTTTGGGTGGTAAGCAACCAACAGTAAGCTCAGCCAAAATGGGACCAAGGAGCTAGGGCTGGTCCTAGAGCCAGCTTCCAGGTGAGTCAAGTGTCCTCTCCATCTGAAACAGAGAAGAGATTGTACAAGCAGACCACATTGCAAACCACCTCCAGGGCGGACTCTGCGGAAAGGGAGAGGTCAGGGAGGATGCTGAAGGGTGAGAATCATCCTTGCTGAAATGAGACTTTGTCCCCTTCCATGGTTAGAGGATGAAGTGTACCTCTTAGTTCCAGAACTATGGCTCCCACAGATGGTGAGCCATCACCCCGTGTCCTCAAAGGAAGCCTTTCAAGTTCTATGGCAACCACAGGGCATAATGGAAAGAAGGACTTAGAGGTCAGACGGCTCTCTGATGACCCAAATGACCTTCTGCACTCTCTTCCACTAGAGTTTCTTGAATTCAGTAAGCTTCGTGTCAGATAAACACGGACTGAGGATAGATACATAAGAGCCATAAACTCACATTCTACAGGGAATAGGCAAGCATGTAGATGCAGAGGGCTGGCCCACTGGGGATAAAATAGGAGATTCCCATTCATCCAAAGGAGATAGCTTATGCAGTGCCCATGCAGAGCTCCTACCTGTCAGGAGGATTTTCACTTGGGTTGTGCAAGTGGGTTCCACACTTTGAAGGACAAATGAGCCATCTCAGTCATGGGATGTTGTGATGGCATCACTGGCTTATAAATTCTCCTTTATTCTACCCCAAACACAAGTCACAATCTCTTTTCAGGTGAAAACAGTTATACTGTGCTGGAAAACTCTTGCTATGGTTTGAATATAGTTTGAATCTGTCTAAAAAAGACTTAATGGGCTAGAGGTTTAATCCTCGGTGTGGTGGTAGAACTTTAAGAGATGAAGTCTAGTGGAAAGTGGTTAGGTCCGGAGGGCATGGCCCTCAGACGGGATTCATGCTGGTCTTGAAAAATTAGTTAGTTCTGATGAGTTATTACGAAAATAGTAATCCTGGCTCTGGATCCCAGTGACATTCTATATTATCAGATACGGTCTCCCTGTCTATGCCGTCCCAATATGACGCCACCCACCATCAGGTCCTCCCCAGAGGTCAAATACATAAGGCCACTAATCTTGGACTTTGCTCTCTAAAACTATGAACTAAAGAAAACTTTTTTCTCTACCTCTTACCTCAGTTATTCTGTTAGAGCTACAGAGAACAGATTAACTGGTATCCGTTGATCAATTCAGAGAAAGGAAGCATGTTCAGAGCTTTGTTTTGGTAATTTGCTATACTGTCACGACAATAAGGCTTCAAAACACTTGGCACATCTTATCCGGCCACCTTCTGAGAGCATGTCAAGTCTGTGTCTTGCCACCTTCTTTGAAATGGCTCCTCTTCCTCCATTTTCTTTTACCTGACCTGGTCCCATCCCTCCCAATCCTGCCATTGTGACTGTCTTGTTGCTATTTCCTTCCACAATGGCTTCAATACAGAGTCTCACTGGTGGCATTAAGAGAACACCAGGGTCCAATTGCCTGAGAATTCCCCTTTGGAAATGTGACTTCTAGCTGCAGAGAGAAAGGATTAAGCTGACTTCATTCACGTGTGCCTTATACTGTTCACTGTGGTCAGCATGTAGTCAGAAACTCTGAGAAATAATGTCAACTTGGAACACTTTTTGCCCAAAGCCTTGACTGAAGCTGGAATCCGTTCTCTGTGAACTATTTATTCAGGGACAGAAGATCTCAGATGTGGCTTCAGGTTGGCTTGGAAGTAGTGCCTTTGCCCAGGTTTGCAGCTTTTCAGCACAAAATTTGAGGACCTCAAACCCTCCTCCAAAAAAATATCTGTCCATTTGTGGTGGTAGCTTCACCAGGCTCCCAAGACCAAAGCCATTCTCCTGGCCAGCTGGGCTCTCTGACCACTAGACCACACAGTCCGCGTTTAACGTGTGCTCAGCAAACCTCAAGTTCCAGGACCGAAGAAACAGATTTTCCAAAAACAGAGTTCTCTTTGTGAACAATTCAGCAAAAATTCTCCTTCCAGCTGTGACTTTGGATTCATGTTGCAAATGTTGGTGTTAATTAAAAACATCCACCTTCTTCAGTTTCAACAAGAAAGAACAGCATGGAGAATGCAGCCCTAAGCATTCTTCTCCCAGAAACACTTGGAAGTACATATTCTACTCATAAACATTGGTTGGAGGGGTCCTAACAGACATTATAATTCTTGATTCCCAGCCCCAGTGGAAGGGTTAGGGCCAAAGAGATGGATATGATAAGTCCAAATTGCCAAAGAGCACAGCTACCATCAGAAGGAACCAAAACACTGTTGTCTGTCTATATTAACATCAGGAACTGTATCTAGCTGGACTTCAA